>JBBBVU010000014.1:19558905-19579368 GCA_037177055.1 Atherinosoma microstoma | reverse complement strand
GTGTATATGTGTGTGTGTGTGTGCGTGTGCATGTGTGCGTGTGTGTATATGTGTGTGTGTGTGTGTATATGTAAGTGCTATCATTAGCTTTGGGGGTGAAGAGAGATGGAGATATAGAAAGATGATAAGAAAGAAAAAAGAGAACCAGCCAGTAACCATGGCAGCCCCATTCTACTTTTCCTTTTTTTTTTGCTTCTCTTCAAAATCACCCAATAAAAAAGTGTATTTATTATTTCCATGGGAAGCATGGCAGACATGTCTGCGCTTTCAGGGTTGGTTGTCCATTTTGCTACTCTGAGGATTCCCTTTTGTGTGAGCGCTGAGATAAGAGAGCAAATAACTGGCATAACCAGCTTGCAGTGAATAATGAGAGCTGCGTGTACTGAATGTAAAGCTGCTTGTTCTGCTGTTTGCGCTGAAAACACAGAAGAATTCCTGTAGGATTTCTTGTGTTTGGGTACCCCTTCCATTCAGTTCTTGTTTGGTTTAATAGTGGTGAAAGAAATCGAGGGAAATTAAGGAGAAATCCACCATTTTTTCCCACTAGATGTCATTCCTGATCGCCCCAACTGCATGCAATCCCTAACTCAGTCCTTGCATCTTTTAAACCCATTTCCATGCCAGTTTTCCATTGCTCGAATGTGTGCTGCATGCAGATTTACCATACTAAGAGCCATGTATAAATGCTCAGTTAATAACTGATAATCCACTCGACTGTTGAGATCCTTCTTAGTTAGGACAGACGTTCTATATTAAGTAAAATAACAAACATCTGAATCTGAATTGGGCTGCAGCTTTTGTAACAAAGCCTAATTCAACTGGCCAACTGGTTTGTCAATAGGGTCTTTGTTTCTTTTTTTATTCTTGACTTTATGACTGTTTATAAGAAAAGAGCTGTTATATATGATGAAGGACTAAAGGGCCCAGGCCAGTCTTTCTATAGTTTTATGAGATTAAGGTGTTCTGGAAAGACTCAGTGCAGTATTGCATGAATCAAGTCTGGAATCAGTTCTCAAGTTGACAAAACTGCAGAGATCTTTTCCAAAATGCTGTAAATGCAGTACAAAAAGAATAAAGATAATTATATCTGCAAAATTCAAACAATCCAAGCTGATACTGTTAATAGAAGATTTGAAAGTGTAGATGTGATTTTCTATTTTCTCGAGCAAAACCTCAATTCAAATCTTACTGGTTTGATCAGTGCTGACTAATGTGATTTATTTCTTGTAATCAATTGTTAATACACTGTACAGAACAATTACATATTATTTCTAATGCTTGTTTGAGATACAAAATGCTTTTATTTATCTTGTTTAGAGTATTTTTTAGAAAATAATCCCACATATTGGCGTGTGTATATTGATAACACGCCATGTCGGGGCACTTTTTTTACACCATAACCCTTCAGGCTTGTGTCACTCAGCCCTGTGAGGCTTTGTAACACACTGGTGTGGAAACTGGCTCATGGTTGTTTCAGTGTAGTCGCCAATCCCAAAAAATGTATGACAACATTTGTGAGAAGATTTTGCATGGAGACTATTTTATTCATATGTAAAACGATGATGTCTAGTTGCAAAACATAATTATTATCAACAGAACTTTGAATCAGATTGTTTTTGTTTTTTTTAATGGGGGGGGGTCATAGCCAATGATTTACATGAAGAATTCCATAAATTTGAAAAGACATATGTGACTACATGTACTGTGTAATTGATTTGTGTTTTAGTGTTGTTTGTGCCTTATTACTTCAGTGAATGTGTATCTCTGTCACTTTTGCATTAATCTGCAATCGTATGTTTGTGCTTCGACGAACATGAAGCTGTGTTAAACTAATCTATTTTTTGGTCACTGTGGATGTTTGTTGTCACATCTGTTTCTATTTCTGGCTCAGTAACCCTGTCTGTCTCCTTGTCTTCCTCATGTTATCTCATTCCATGTATGTCTGTCTGTCTGAATTTGCAAACAGGAGTATAGGCAAGTATCGGTCAAAAACCTCTTTTAATGCAGGTCTAGCTACAGCACAAACATACCTCCTGGTTCTGTTAAGCGTATGATTTGTTTTACACATTCAGAGAAACACTTAACACTAGAAAACAAACCTTTCAGGCTGTTATATAATAGTACAATGGATTTATCATTTCTTACAGTTGATAGTTTGCTCCCTTCAAGTGTCAGTAAAAACAGGAAATTCAGTATATTACCTAAGAATAATAATGATAATACAAGAACGTGTAATGCAACAAGAACAAGAAGTAGATCATTTGAGTCTATAAAAACTGTTTTATTTGTTTAAAGTGTTTACGGGCTGCATTATTTCAGAGTTTCTGAGTTAATGCAGTTTTAAGTCACGTTTTGAAGAGCTACACCGAAAGATGACGGATAGTCATTTCTTCACAACTGTGTCCTTGATTGTAACATGCTGTTTTCCTGTGCATTTGCCAGAAAACACAATATTCAAGTGGTGAACAAATGCTGTCCAATTACCAGGAAAGGTCGATGTGGGGTCTGAAATCAAACAATTTTAATCAATTTCAATCAGTTGGACTCAAATTGGTGATAGAAAACCAGTTTGAGATGATGAAGAACTTATAGAAATTTGGTGTTGATGGTTCATTTGAGCTAATTCTACATTAAAAACTGCTCACAAAGGCTATTTTTCAAGAAATTACAGGGTATCAAAGCAAACCTTAAAATTATCATGCATTATTATACTTTATCAAATCACTGAAATTCAAGTTTATTGGCACTTCATGGTTATATGAGACCTACAAAGTTCTTATTGCATCTTCAGATTCTTGAGTCTTCCCTGTAAAGTTATATGTCATTTGATTTAACAGGTAATTTAGTATATAAATAATCCAGAGCTGCTATTCATCCATCAGTTGACGAATATGCCATTTTAGTAGCCACCCCTCTAAAGAAAGTGTTCTCCAAACCTCAATTCAAATTCAGGTATTTAACATTGTAAGTATTTTACTTTTCACTGATGCATCATAGTTACTTTATAAGTTTAGTAGCAAGATTGGTAATTTACTTAAAGTGTGACAAAATATTGTAAAAGATGTACATAAAATGTAATAATGAAACTAATTTTGAATCTTTGAATGTCAAACTACTTCTTGCTAGACTGTTTATGTCCATACTCTTTCTGAATAAACTACCTGACTATTCAACTGTTCAGGCTGATTCCACTTCTTCATCAGATTCTCTCTGTGTGAAATATATTGTGGGGGTTCAGTGATTCTGTGCTATCATACATACATGTATTTCCCTCTGAATCTCTTACTTCATTTAAAAGATATGAAAATGTAATAATCCTCATTTTGCTTGAGATTTGTTGAGAAAATACTGATACAGTTACTTAATGCTACTCAAAAAATACTTAATTATCAGGATTAGTCATTGGTTGCAGGACACAGGCCAATGTGGATGAAAAAAGGCTTTGAAGGGTAACTTTCATGCATTAACAGGTGATACGAAGGGAAGAAGAGTGTAACACAAGGGAGGAGCTCATGGGGCTTGGTAGACCTGGTTTCATGTGGTGTTTTGGGGCAAACAGGAGACTGACTCGGGAAAGTATGACATTTTCCCAGCAATTGGATTGATTACTACAGAGATTGAAAAGCACATTGGAGACAGTAGGTGGCAGCATTTACAAACTTGAAGACGACATCATTTGTGTGAATGTGTTACTTGAGTTGTGTTTCCAGAATTGCTGCACAGGATTTCTGAATTAAGGATTTCTGTTTATTTTCATCATGTTTTTTGCCCTGACCTTGGTGTCATCCAAATACAGAGGTTATAACAAACCTCTTTGAAGTTCTGTCATTGCCAACATATCTGTCATAAGTCATTCATGCTCCTATCAGCACCTTATCAATATGTCTTCAAAGAGTCAGATGTTTCAAACATCAGGTACCAAAAATGACCCGCTAAGTTACCTTATCATACTCTCCCTTTTTTTTCTCAGTCCCATTTTCTTTCTCTTCCTCCCTTCACTCTGAAAATATAGGCTAGCAGCTCTCCGAGACATTTTTAGAGTTGCCTGGAACCACATTAGTAGCAGTTCCCAAAGGGTGATACTCCTAGAAATGCAAGCACCTGAACCCACACTCTACATGTGGCTATTAATCTGGCTTTTTCAGTTAAGGAAACACCAGCTTCCTTTTGCTCCTAGGGATCCAGAGGGAAATCCTTCTGATGAAAAATGCACCCCCACAGCGAGTACACAGATATATACAAAGGTGATTATTCATGACAGTTGGTTTCACAAGCTAATTGATTTGAGCAGTGTGATCAGCCTCAATCATTGAACCTGTCAGAATGAGAAGTGTCACAATGATGATGTGGTTTATTTTAAGTTCAGTCTCTCTAGGCTCATAATGTCTTATGATAACCTTTGTGTCTCTGGTAGTATGATCCACTGATGAATGAAATGTAATTTCTTCCATTTGGGTTTGACTTCAGTCTCTACACATATCTCTTTTGGCTGTAAGCTTTTTTTTTTATGTATATCATTTGTTTTTTTGTCAAATAAATTGTCCCAGCAGGGGGAGCCAAGAGGTATTTTTTTTCTTGGTGTTAGTTGAAAACAAAGACCTTAGCCAATGAGAAACCGATTCAAGGAATTAAATCAGGACTGGTTGTGACCATGGCAACAGCTTTACCTCAGAGTGACAGATAGAAGGTGGGAGATAGGAATTGAAGGGGAGACCATGAGACTGTGGTGCTTCGGAGCAAACTTCTGAGAATAGGCTATACCTTTAGAATGACAAGAACCTCAACCTCTCTCCACTTTGGTTAAGTTTTGGGAAAACTGAAAACTGATTTAATCAAAGGAAAGTACAGCATGAAGATGGGGAAGAAAAGAAAGGTCATCAGTAGTACTGCAGTGAAGTTGTGTAGGAATTCACAGATACAATTGGTTTAACTGGTACATGAGGTACTGACATATATGATAAGGAGATGATGGCAGCTGTCTAGTATTAAATAACCTGTGAGGAACCTTTGGAAACCAACAGATGATGGTTGGCATGTCAAGGGAAGAAATGAGAATGTGATGAGAGCAAGAAGGGAAGTGGTTTTAAACATATAAAAGATGATTTAGGTTTCTAAGAGAGACTAACCCTCATTTAATTCCAGCTGCCAGATTGATGTGTTTTCACTTTATTTGCCCAAACCCCAATTAATTTAAAACAGCAATTAAATTTAAATGGAAAGATGGGTTACACAGGTTCCATTCTTATAAAGCATTGATAGATTTTTCTCAATGGAATTACTTTTTATATTCTTTAGCCATATCATTTCATAATTTCCCATGAAATTGCAGAACGAATTTATTTCCTTATATATAAAAACTTTCTCGAAAATCGATGGCTTGATTTATTTCTGAGTTTTTTTTAATGGTCCAATATTTCTCTATGAAGCACTAAAGGCCACCTTTGTGGGTGTGGCTCTCTACAATGAACAAATATAGTTCTTCCTTTAATTCCGCCTCTATTTCAAAAGCTATATACAATTGGGTACTTTATTCTAATAGCGTCTGTTGATTGGTTTAGAGTTCTGTCAATCAATGTCAAACGCTTTCTGCTAAGCGAATAATCCCACCTCCTCACGCTTTCTGAAGCCAGCGGTTCATTCGGGTGTGAAAAACTGTGGATTACATCGCCGGGAGGGAGTAAACTAGCCCTCAGTTAATTTAGGAGGCTTTTCGTGTTATTATCCGTCCCACTGCAAGACTTGCGCAATTTAAAGGTTTTTTTCGACGCTTTTTGGTGGTGGTTGTAATTCAGGGTGGTGTGGCGCAACGGTGTAAACCCGAGCTAAGGCTTTGTCACCTGGCTGCAGCAGCTGACTTGTGTCTTGCTGGGAGAGGAGCTGCCAGAAGAAAACTAGCAGTTGCTAGTTAGCAAGTCACTGACTTAGCCTGCCAGCTATCCAGCTCTTTCCCTAACTGCCACATTAAGTCCCACCCTCACCAAGTGCGTGGACGTTGGGTTGCAGCGGTGAAGTCGAGTATATTCTCTCCCTCTGAAGTTAGCCAGCATCCTTTTACACCTGGCTGGCAAAAGAAAATATCTCCCCTGTTGGTTTGCGAAGTTAGGTGTCATTAAGATAAAATTGCTGGCTTGACGTTGGACAAGTGTCTTCTGTTGAGGGATACGGTCGCTACACTGGCAAAGAGACTGGCTAAAAAGAAGAGGCGAAATAAGAGAGAACAAGGAAGACACCGAGAAGGAGGTGACTGGCTAGCATAGCCGGGGAGACAGAATCACACGTAAGTGACTCATAGTTGGTGTCGTGAAAGTAGCTTGTTAAACTGCTTACCAGCCCTGTCCAACTTGCAGCGCTTGCATAGCAACGTTTATCCACCCAGCTTCTTTACTGTGGCTTAGCACATACTGCCAGTACGCCACACTACAACGTAAGCTAACTGTATAGGCTTCCTTGAAGGTGGTTCAGTTGCTAGCATGATAGCTAATGACTGATGGATTGAAAGTGGGAGAGCACTTCGGTTGCAGCTCCACTACGGTTCCTGCATTCGTTCCTTGTTCACTAAAACTTATTGGCAAGTTTGGCTTGGTTGTATCTTTGAACCGAACAACAACCTAAACCAGCTATTTGTCATGAGGATTAGCTTATTAGCCGCTTTGCTAGCTAGTTCCAGCCGGCCACCCGACCAAGTTGACAACTTACTTTCTGACGATACGAAGCAGAAATGTGTCTGAAACCCAGCCAGTATTGCTGATTATGTGTCCACCCCTTAGCAAACTCATATCTATCCAGTTCAGCTTTGAGAACTCTGTGTACCCCGGCTCAGCTTAGATAAAGTTGCCACTCACTGACAATGTCACACAACAAGACTCCAAGTACGTTATTATACTACATTGCTTTTAAAGGGAAGTGTAGTATCTTATAAGCTGTCAAACTTAATACTTTTTAAATCGCTCAGTTTATCCCTGTACATCCCAGTTGTCATTCAGAGCTGTCATCAACTATTGAACATTCAGTCATGCAGTGTGTTGAAATAACAAAAGTCACATCTATTTAAATCAACAGTTAGGGACTTTTAAACTACATCACATGCCAGCACCCATGATTGTGTACCAGTTTAAATTCTGACTAATTTTATCTCTTTCTCTTTAGATAGATAAACGCTGCCACTGAGCCACACACAGCCATGAGTATTGAAATACCGGTGGGGTTGACAGAACTGCTGCAGGGCTACACTGTGGAGGTGTTACGACAAAGGCCGTCAGACCTGGTGGATTTTGCAGTACAGTACTTCACCCGTTTGCGAGACTCCAGAAGTCAGGATGGCTCCAGCACAGGTGGCAAGCCTGGGAAGGGAGTGATGTTTGATGGGGAGCCGATGCAAACGGAGTCCAATGGAGATGACGATGAAGATGACGATTCTGACTTTGAGCGTAGGTTGATGTTTTGTTGTCAAGATTGTCAGCTATTGTGTTGAAAATGTTTGTGTGAGAGAAATGGTACACAATGAAAGAGACTGTACATGAGTTTGTCTTTGTGAGAGTTTTCAATGAGATGAGAGAGTGAGAATGTGAGCCCTGTAGCCTCGGTCAGAATCTTTGTCATCTACTTCTGAGAGAGAGAGATTATTATAGTATGTGATGTCTGCCATATTTTAATACCATGTCTCTGAGCTGACAGTCGGAGAAGGCAGTCCTTGTCTGCAACTCATCTAATCTCGGTCTACCTCGTTCTCGTTATCTATGTGTCAGTAAGGGTTGCACATGGCATTTTTACGTATTTATTTTAACCATCAAGTATCAAGTCCTTGAAAGGTCCAGTTTTCAGAAACTATAAAAAAAAATAGTAATAATTCTAAATTCGTTTATTCATTCAGAGAATATTTGTGCTTTTTTAATAAGATAGGTTTGGATAAGATATACACAATCTTCCAGAAGCCTGATTTAGAGCTGTAACCTAAGTCATCTAACAGAAACTAGAGTTATGGTGTTTTTAAAATGTGTTTTCTTGAAAAACATTTATGTATACCTAAACTTAAAAATTCCTGAAGTGTATAAGCTTTGATATTTAACTGTAATAGTTATACTTAATGTGTTCATTTATGAGAGTCTGGTAGGATCCGCATGAGCTGTATGTCATAATCAGAGTGTGCAAGCAGTCTTTGAGGATATCTTGTAGAATTGTTGTGTCTGTGTGGACTTGCCCTTGAACTCGATTAATTGAATTTATGTACAGAATACCTCTGTATATCGAGAAACAGAAATACATCACTGAGGCCTCAAGTTGTCTCTGTGCACATGTGAAATCCAGTTTAATGGGGCCCTAAAAGTCCCTCACTATACATCAGCCACAGTAGCACCGATGTCATGTCTCTTGCACATCACTCCCTTGTGTTTGACACACTGGCAGAAGATACAAGCTGCACCATAGCTCAGCTCTCCTCTGTGCTGCTGAGAGCAATGTGACCTAGATCACATATTGTGTTACATGTTGAATGGGGGAAGTTTGCATTTTTTCTTGGAGTGCTGATCCATAGTGATCTATTGTGGGTCCATCTAAAATTCACAGATATGCAAGTTAAGAAAAAAAAAAGGCGGCTATTTTGGTGTGAAATTGCTGATGGGCACAGTCCAAATCCTACGGAAGTGTAACAGTGGCTTGCAGTTTCTCTTTTGGTCAAATCATTGGCAGAAACTAAAGCATCTGTGTGAAATTTTATTTTAATTACGCCTGTTTTCAAGACCTGATTTTTCATTCTCCTTTATGAGACCATTTCATTGATAGGTTAACCATATCTATCCAGTCTCCTATTCAAATCTTTTTGTTCCTGAAAGCAATGGTGGCCAATCTTGTTGAATGACAAAAGCTGGCTTATGGTAAAAGGAGGATTAAAGATTCTGTTTTCTATGCTCACACAAGTGGAGTTTGGCTGCTGTCATACAGCTGTTACCTCAGCTGAGGGGCCTGTGTTTTATATGCGTGCATATGTTGTTGTGTCTTGTATCTGTTAATGGATGCATATGCTTGTGAAATTGAACAGTTGTGTTCTGACTTTATTGCACACCAGTTCAAATTCCAATCTGATGACGCCATGAAACAGTTCCTCCCTAGGACATCCAGATTAGCTATCATTTGAGTGTTTTCCACACCTCATCCAAGGGGGCAATAAAGGACATAGTTGATACAGTAGTGCTTTAGGGAGAAGCTTTTGCCTAGATGCTGAAGGTTACACACATGACTTCCATGACATTAAATTATCCAATCAGCCATGTGCATCCTGCCCCCAGGGGGCATTTCCTTCTGATGGGAACAACACAGGCCTGTATATTGAAAGAAATCATGTGCTCATGCCAGACCACTGTTGTAGCCGGTAGGTGTAAAGAGTGGAAGCCTTTTTGAGAAGACACAAAAATAGCGTCTCAAACTTGGAAATATCTGTTTTAAATTTACAAAGCAAGCACTGACATTTAGTTACAGTATTCCCAGAGGGGACATTTGTCCATATTGATCCAACCCTTCCAACACTTGACAATCTACAGACAATAAGAAAATCTATATAATCACTTATCTTTTCTGCACCTATTTTCAAATCTTTGGAGTGGATTATCAATCCGATTAATACATCCTCATTTAAATACTGTAGGTATTTAATATAGAGAATTTTGTGATAGAGAATGACATATTTACATGTCAGTATTGAGAAAATTCTTAAAATCCTGTACTGTTAAAAGTTTGGAAGCCATTTCTTTTCCTTTACAGTAATGCGGTGACACTTTTTCACTTATCATACATTGACTCTCTAAGTAAACCATTGTCATATTTGGGGTGTTATATCTGATTTAAGAAGTATGACTGTTGTGAAACTTTTATTACGTTGAGACAGGATTGAACCACTCTCCATCGGAGATATTGGTTGGTTTGATGAAGAATTTGCTTCAAACAGTAGAGACCTTGAAGCTGTGCTGCAGTATCTCACAATTATCTGTGTTTTTAAAAATAAATAAAAAAAGATACTTCTTATTTAACTTTTTATTAGGCTGCTTACAGTTGGAATGATCCACACGTGTGCTCCTCATCTTTACACAGCGCTGCAGGAAATCATTGTGTATAAAAGTGCCAGATAAAGGCCTCATATGTAAATGAACTACATAGCTGGGTTTTGTATTTCCATGGTTGGTACAATGTATTCCTAAAAGCATGACATCATATTTTGCATGCTTTGTTTCTCAAAGTTTTGTTGCTTAAATCCACGGCAGGATCCATCCACAGGCCTAAGCTGCTTAACAAAAGAAGATATTGTTTTTCATAGAAACTGTGGAACCTCAATCGTTTGTGATGCGGTTGGTGATGTCAAAAGTAACCCTCTGTGTTGAGGAGGATCAGCTTTTAAAAGTGATATTTTGAGAGATTCGAGTTATCTATGTAATTGTAAGCATGTGTTTTCTAGGTCTTGTTGTACATTTGACTTGGACACCGAAGCATGGTTCCTGCTAAGGAATCTAAGATGAAATGTAGTGGTAATAAAACTGAGAGCTCTAGATATATCAAGATCGCCTGCTGTCTGTGGGATTTAAAGAAGACTTACTTCTTGGATCCAGATCAGATGCATCATCTTTCCATCTTTCTTAAATGTGCATGTTCCTTTTTCCCTTTGAGCAGGTCTGTGTAATGTCACTTCCCCAGTGTGTGCTTACCATAAGAAACAAAGGATGAATGGATGCCTTTATGATTGTAGAGGGGGACTATATCAGGGATGATAGTAGAAATGAATTAAACATGAAAGGGTGATGGATAAAAATTGTGATCGTATTTAAAAAGGGGAATGGGGGAGTAGCAAGGCTCTGAGAATAAAAAAAAAAAAATAAGAAAAAAAACACAGCTGGTGCTAACACTTTCTGAAACTTGACAGACTTAATATACAAAAAGGACATTATGTGTGGCTGCTATTCTTTTTGGATAAAGCTGTCTTTTCACAGATTAATGGGAAACTTTAGCTGACTTTAACAAGAAACTTTGGAGCTTTACTTCCAAATCCCTGTAAACTTCTTGAAAAAATATTTTCTTTCTAAAAAGCATTAGTCAGTATTTTCAAAATCCTTTCAAGGTGTGTTATTTGATGTATAAACAACAGTATTTTGAAAGCAGAACTCTTGAAGACTCATAACATTATCAAAATTCAGTAAAGTGTTTCCTGTCTGTCACAGAAGTCCTCTTGGATCAGTATGTACAAAATTTTCAGGTGTTCATTTTAGACTACAAATCTTTTGTAATTGAAAGACTCCGTTTAATCAACAGAATACAGAATCTCTGAATACAACCAGTAACTGATGCAGTTTATCTTTGAAAACGGCTGTTTTTCTGTAACAAATCACTTTGCAATCAATTGCTCACATCCATGTCGAAAATGTTTCTTTCATTCATACATTTATCTTCTATGCCGCCTAATCCAATTCAGGGTCGTGGGGGGCTGGAGCCTATCCCAGCAATTAGCAGGCGAGAGGCAGGGTACACCCTGGACAGGCCGCCAGTCCATCGCAGTAAAATGTTTAAATTCATGGATTTTGTTAACGAAGTTTCAATAGCTGTAGTACTTAATCACATTTGAAATTATTCAGAGCCTTCAGGTTTTCCTCTATTTATATTTTACACTGATCTAAAATATCTCAACTTTGCCTGTATTTGACAGTGTTGTTCCTCTCTCTGTGAACACAAGATTGAAAGTCTGTATTTGCTGACAAATGTGTGAACATTTATGCAAACCGCAAAACTTTTTTGTGTCGATCCTGTAAATATACTTCTTACATGCTTGTTTTTTATTGCAGCATAAATTTTATGTATAGCATGAAATTATCATAAATAATGGGTTGAAGTTTTGTGTCTATTATTTTTGCTACTTTTGTGTTAAATCCATTCATTTCCCTTACATTTTATAATATATATATATTAAAAAAAAACAATTCCCCCCACCCTTTACTGGACTAATTTTGATTTAGTTTAGCTTTGTAACATTTTTTTTTCCAGTTTTCTAAGGTAATGCTGAGTTTATATGGGGGCTGATAATTAGTGAAATGATTAAACCTTATAGATGTCCGTGTTGTTATCCTCTAGGGGATCTGTATGTGCAGGTGTGTATACAGTTGTTGAAGTGATTGTTTTTGAAGCACATATGTGTCACTGTGTGCATAATCATTTATCTGCCAGTATTTGTTTAAATGTGGCTGGTTTCTCTGTAATGCTGTGCAACAGGTGACCCTATTGGTATGCAGCAGTGCGTGTCCAATGGGCTTTTAGCCTGCAGGCAAATCTAATGCTGAGATCAGTCGGACTGGCAGACTGACAGCACTACGTGAAAAAGCCTTCAGACGGCTCATACTGCTTATGTCTGGCTTAGTACCTTTCTTTCTCTCTCTCTTTATGTTGTTTAACTGAAGGGTAAACTGAGTCTGAGTCAGAACAGTACTCTGAACTCTAGTTTATGGTTCTCACTTGAATCTTCCCCATCCTATAATATAGAAAGTCAAACCATGCAGTAGCTAAGTTGTTGCCTGATGTGTTCTTATCCGGAAATGTAACTACACATTGTGGTGAATCAGACTGAAACAAGTGGGATCGGTATGAATAAGTATTTAGTTTGTATGGTTGCTAATACTTTTGCTAATTCTGGTTTATAGTATGTTACTCTTGCCTGTCGTCTTCTTTCTTAAGTGTATTACCTAATGCAGGTATGTACTGATGATAGTTGTACCTATATTTCATTGTTCACTTTTAAGTAAAAAGTTAAATGCACAATGTGTATATTAGCAATATTTTGATTCGCAAAATATGTTTGGAGTACTCAAGTCAGAGAGAGGGTGAAATTAAGGGAATGAAAATAAGTTTGGCCTGCATCTTCCAAAACATGAAGCCTGAGAAAGAAGTACCATAGTAACCCTATAAGCTACATTTTAAATAGTACTTTACATTTGGATATTAACTAGCTGTGAATGTGGCCTAGTTACAGGCATAGGTTGCATAGCTGCAAACAAACCTTTTCCATATTCAAGCATTTTAACCATTCATAAAGACAAGAATACAGCACTTCTGGGGTTCAATGGTTTTTACTTTTGCAACATCTTCAAAAAGAAGAGGATATGGTCACCTGAACTTTCTCCTCCACTTGCCACTTCCTTTGGAGTAGTTGGCTGCCTCTTACTAGATGACTACTGTCATCTTGGACATGTTGGTCTGTTTTGACATCATTTCTTTAAAAGAAAGTCTGCTGGTTTGCTTTTGTGCCTGTGTAGCTGCACCTATTCAGCTTGGCTTTTCTTATCTTTGTGAGTCTTTTTTTTTTTTTTTTGGGGGGGGGAATCTGTAACCTTATCTACCTTTCTGTCAACATTTTTTTCCAACTTTCTTTTTGTGATTCTTCAATTATCTATGTCCTACTGTCCCGTCAACATATTTCTCATACTTGAATTTTGGATCCTTTGTCTTTGTTAAAAAAAAAAAAGAGAGATAAACAGAAACAAACACTATATAAAAAGTAAATTTAATAGTGGCTAATAAATTAATGTAACTTTTTGGGCCTTAGTTGAGGTGACAAACCATTTTAAATCTGTGGAGAAGAGGCATCTGAAGTTTGTAGTTCTTTAGTTATCTTTGTCTAGTTTTCATGTAAAGCAAATATTTGCTCTAAATGCCAGAAAAGCAAGTCGGAAAAATTGAGAAATAAAAATGTAAAAAAAAATTATATGAAATGAATGTAACAAAAATGAAGGCTTAACCGTGTGAACAGAGACTGCAGATAAGGCACTGGCACGAGAGACCGGTACGATGCGGTTTGCACAATTTACTGATACACATCATTTGAACTTTGGTACTTCCTTATTCTCTGTCCCTAAGCCATCTTTAGTGGTACTACAGAAAAAAATGAGGAAATGGAGAGCGATGAGAGGATTTTAGTAGGTGAAATCATAGTGGGAGTTATGCTGTTTGCCTTTCTTTCAGCTCATGTTTTCCCTCCAGGTTGTCTTCAAGGACACATGCATGCAAATTTGTCATCCAGATTCATATCATCTGAAACTCTTTGAGGTAGCAAAAACAGTGGGGAAAAAAAGTATTTAGTCATAGGTATACCTCAACTATGAGAGACACAATGAGGAAAAAAATAAATAAATCCAGTAAAAATCACATTGTAGGATTTTTAATGAATTAATTAGTAAATTCTCAAGATAGCTGTCACAATACTTCTCACCCCAGACTGCACTGTTGTTCCATAACTAACACAGATATTCCTGAGAATTGTACCAAAGTATATCAGATAATTACCAGATAAAACTGCTACACTTCATCTTCACCTTTTGTGTCTTGATCACTCATATGGGCACTGTCAATCCCCCAGCAAGTCTGACATTTAAATGTCTGTAACATTTAATTTATTTGCATTACTGATAGCAACATCGGGTCACAAAAGCCAAGTGACATCCACTGTTATCCAAATGGCTGGTTGTGCAGAAAGGTTTAGTTGACTTATACAGAAAGATCCATGTTGGGTCTCTGCTGGTCTCAGTGTTGTAAAAGAAAAATATATATATGTATGAACAACTCATTATAAATGGTTTTAGGGCTTCACGGTATACCAGCTTTTAATATATATTCTTTTTTTTTGCAGACAAGTATGAAATCAGACATTTGGAACCATTTCCTTTGTAAAGGTGTAAAGCTGGGTTGCTAAGTAAAGAACATGAAGTCCACATTGGCACATAGGAAATATTCACAATCCTTTTTATTATTCAATCTATAAATTTAACAAATGTTTATCTTTCCATGTTTTGAATACAGTTCACAACATCTATCCAGTTGGCACATTGGGTTGTTGCCATTTTCTTGTTTCCCTGATTTGTTTACATATTATTATTATTTGCACCAACGTCCTTTGCTGAACAGGAGAAGAAAAACCTTGAATTCTAATTTAATCACAGTCTTTAAATAAAAGTGGGTGTTACACACTACGTGTGGCATTGAGTTAAAACTGAATATTTTACCTGGCTTGTATCAAATCCCAGTATATAGGCTATATAACTATTCAGCCAGAAATAAAGATCTTAATTTAACCTATAAAAACCTGGCAAAAAATAAAAACATAGAAATGGGAATTTTAACTATCTAATCACTACAGAGAAGGTCAATTTAGGTATTTATCCATGGACACTTATTGCCAACTGTTGATTTTTCTACAAGGGAAAAGAAAAGTGTTAACATTGTTCTAAAAAGGCATATTGGAAGGGACACTAGACGATGGAATGTGTTCCGAGTCCATACTTGCGGCTTCCAGCTAGCTTACTTGCAATCAGATTGATTTTTGGATTTTTAGCAGGCTGTGTCAATGTACCAAAATGTATCATCCCTCTACTGTCCAGCTCTTTTAAATCTAACAAAGGCTGCTTACTTAACTTTGTGTCTTTTAGAATAGATGAACTGGCCATCATCACCTTTTTGTTTGTGTTTCTTGACCTAGAAATGTGAGATAAGAGTAAACGGACCAAGGTTTCAAGGCTAATGGTTTTTGTATCATTTATTTTTAGTATTTTCAGTCCAACACTTGTAAAGAAAAAGCAGAATGTAAGAATCACACGGACGCATTTTATCGGTCCCTCTATTGTTAGGTTGTTTTGATTATGTTTTAATGGTCACAGTTACAGAACACGTGTCTTTTCTCTTCTCTGTCACACTCTTGTACATTTCTGGTTGCTTTATTCTTCATCTATGTAAACCATCTGTGTCCACTTGCTTCTTTTCAACCCACTCTTTGTCACGATGCCCCTGTGTCCCTTGATCTGCACGTGTTGGTCTCGATGGACAGGCCCAATCTCATTAGACTAGCTGGCTTATAGAGAAGGGGTTATTAGGGCGGGTTAGCTGAATGTCTTAGACATGGTAAGAAAGGGAAATAGCAAGGGGAAGAAGCACAGAAAAAGAAGGAAAACATGAATGGGAAGAAGAAACTGATTGAGAAAATAGTGGGTTAGAGCTGGCATTGAATACCAGCCATAGACTGTTCAGTTTTGCCTTTCGCTGCTTAGTTTGTCAACCATTTCAGCCTCTTTTTAATACAGGATCGAAATTCTCTGCATATGTTGATCTACCTATACTATTGGTATTACTACGAAACACTATACAAAGACCAAAACAAATTATGACTTCTCCGTTTTAAAAAGTATTGCCAGATTTGGCTCATTATTCTGTGCTATTAAGCTCCATTGTTGTCTATAAATTATTAATGCATCAATGAATCACACCATTACTGGAAGACTTCATTCTTATTGCTAAAATAAGGGCACAATAGGTTTTTGAAAAAGCTTTACAGAATATTAACCACAATAGCACAGTCTCTGACATTTTCTAGTCTAAAGCTGAATGCAAGGCTGATATTTGGAATACCAATGTCTTTATTTGACAAGAAGAATTGTGCAAAGAGATTGGTTAAAGACCGACTTCTTTTTTCTTTTCAGAAACTGCTTTCCATGTTATGGCTCAAGATGGATAGACAGATGTCATGAAAGAGCTTTTCCTCTTTTTGAGTGGTGAATTTGTTCACTCACTCTTAAGGAACATTTGTGAGATCACTTTAAATTCCTTTTGCAATTATTGCTTCTTGCCTCATGGGGTTATGGTGGACATTTGATTACAGATCCCGTTTACACAATCCATTTTGTATACATTGCTCTTTTTGGCCTTACCTGTTAAGAATAACACTCAACTAGGGTGACGGATCATTTACAGATGGCCAGCAGTTACTATAGTTTTAGAAAGGATATGATGGTTGATTTGTTGCCACATTTCCTGCCAGATTTACTTTAGATATCTCACCAGGTTTTAGCAAGTATAAAAGAAAACATAGCCACCTTAAGGCAATAATAAGGTGCCTTTTTTTTCTTAACTATTTACCAACTAGCAAGGAGCCTAAATAATTCACCTTGAGAAATATGAATAGAAACACGAAAAAGTTTTATTTACCCAGTTTAAGGCTATGTAACTGGGCCTTAACATAGTACCTTTAACTAGCACAGCTGTCATCACTATGGAGACTACTGGCCATGAAACTAGTTTCAGCCAATCACTGCTTAAGCAACAATGAGAGGCAGTGGGTTTCCAAAATGATGGCATTGACACAAAGTTGGGAAATCACTAGTAGTTCACAGTGCTCTAATCTGAAGCAAGTATCTTGATCAGAATACTTGTATAACTTTGATATGACAGATATTCATTTTGCTCTTTGTGTTGGAACTCTGATCAGTGTGTGTTTAGCTATCATCTTAAAAGGGTGTTGTGCTGTTTACTAGCAGTAAGGAATCAAGTTGCTATTGAAAAACAGAAAGAGATAAAAACTGGAGGAGCGCAAGTTGTCTCTTGTTTGCCTCTGTAGTTCCTCTACCTTTTTGTTTCTGTAGAAGCATGTTTACTTGAAATTGGAATTAGCTTGGCATATGATGGGTTTGCTTGACTCAAGCGCTTGGTAAAACAAACTACTGATTTCATTTTAGAAATTTCCCAGTTTTTTTCTGGAAATGGGTTTTTGTTGCTCCACTTCATCTGGTTTGTTGAAGGTACTGTGATAGATCGTAAAAGATAGTTAATTCATAAAACTTTTCTGTTTTCTTTTGTTCCCTAACTCCATACCTTTTCCTGCATTGCAATCAATTAAGCACCATCCTGGGGAAAAGAAAATGGCTAGTTGTTTTTGTCTCATTTTGTTGTTGCTCTGGTGTTAGGAAAATTCATTTTTTGCATGAATAAACTGCAATCTATCTGATAAATATGGCATCTCTGTATACACTTTCTTGCTGTTCTGTTATATATTTATCTTAAATTAAAGAAAATTATAAAAGATAAAAAAATTTGAAAAGATTCAACAGTAATAAAGCATTACGAGACTAAGGTTTTTAACTATCATTTTTACATTAGGATGGAAAGTTAATGAGCAGTGCAGCTAAAGAATACAACACTTACTTTCTGACCTTATTTGTATAAACTTAGACATACTTGTTGCTGTTCCTTCACTGTGTCTTCTGTTGTTTTGAATGGACTAACCCCAGATCTGTTACGTTGCTCAGCTTATCGTCTTTTCAAAAGTTTAAAAGATTATTCATAAGCTTTAGCTGTACTTGTCAGAATAACCCTAACTCTTAAGTTGAAACATTGGCTAAAAATGACGTAATAATATATTAGTTGCCAGCTAGAGAGTAACTCAACTGGACTGGACTGAAGAGTCACCAATTTTTCTGCGTAACTTAATGGTAGCTCTGTGGTATTCTGTTTATCCTGTCTGCAAACAAATAATTAGTTGGATTTTGCTGTCTGAATTCTGCTGTCTGTTGTTAAAGCTGCAGCATTGGAACCGACTCGTGTCATCTGGGTTCATTTGAGAAGAAAAATAAAAAAAGGGTTTTATATTAGTGCTTAAAATGTTCAAAGTTGATAACTGATAACCACAGACATATTCTGTTAACACGATGAGTGTTACCTTAATGTGATGAGGTTGGGGCTCTTGCATGTTAATACTAAATCTCTTCAGCAGAAGTTGGGCTTAAGCTCTTTTTGCATTTCGAGCAAGTAGATCATATTTGAAGTTGGCCCTTGGTGCAGAAAGCTTACCAGTTTGAGTTTTAAATTGTTAAAGTGGGCACATTTTAGAAGAACTAACCACACTACTGTGATTTATCTGCCTAAAATTGTGGCAGCCTGCATTCTGTGATTTACTTGCCAAATGAAAACTATACCTACTTTTGGCACTTCTGTGTTCATTTTGGACATTGCATGTGGGTTCTTTGTGTGAACCTAAGAGATGATCCATCTTAATGAAACAATGGCCTGAGATTAGGAACTGTAAATTAGTCATTGTGTTCTATTAGTAATCGTTGCATAAAACCTGGGGGAACTTGTTTTGTTAACCTAACAACTGATAGGCCAGGAAGAGGGTTTTGTAAACTACATTCTGCAAGGTCACATTCTGCAGATGACAGATAACGGTCTTCTGGTTCTGCAGGTTTTTAATCTTGCAGTCTGTTACCCTTATCGATAACATGGAAGACTGTGAGAACATTTCCTGAACAGAGTTTGTAAAGATCAATGCACTAAATACAGGGCTGAATTCACAAGAACCTTTTTAGATGGCTTTATGGTGGTTGATGAATTACATATATATTAATTTACCCACAGCCAATGAACTTTCTTAGATATTTACTTGACATGCAAGTTATTCTTAAATCATGCTCGGCATCCATCTTTACATGGCAGGACGTGTATGTATTACATTTAGGGCTGGGCAATTAATCGAAATCAACATTTAGAACCAATAATCGATGTAATCACGCTCATGTCGATTATTTCTCTCAAATATATTTAAAAAATATTAATTAAATGACCATATTTAGTAAAATTGTGTGTGCTTCCTTATTTTAGAATCAGTATCTGCTCTTCTGTTAGAATATTTGCAACAAAATTTGGAGGCAAAAAATAAAACTATACTAAAATAATCGCTAACTTATTGAGGTAACATATTGTGATATTGATTTGAGGTCATATCACCCAGCTCTAATTGCATTGCCCAACTGTGTTACTAATTAGGAGTATTTTCTGATGTTTAAACTATAGCCTCATGTTCAGAAAGTCATTTGCAGCCGTTCTCATCTCTCAGCAGTGGTACCAGGTCACATTACACTATGCAGCAAGTTTGAAATCAGCATAAAACATTTTTCAGTAGTGGCCAGTGCTTGTAAGTGTCTCCAAAAATCTGTTGCCTCCAAGAATTTTTTGGGAGGAAGCTTGTCACTGAAAAGAAACTACCCATTTCTCCCTTGAGGGAAAAAACTGTGGGAAAATCAACCCTTTTCCAGAAGTCATAGTTGCTACTGTTGTAAAATAAGTTTTAAAGAGATTAAGAAATGTGGGAATTCTTTTTGTTCTGACAATATAATTGCATGCGGTAACCATATAACTGAGCTATAACCATTGATTATTTGAACAGTATTATTGTTTCAGTATTCAGAAGCCAAGTGATAAGATCAGTAGCAGTCAATGAAATGTGACCTTACTTAAGTTTACTCTCCGCTTTTCCTCTGCAAGAAAGAGGAAAGATCAGGCCGGGGATTAACCTGATGAGTGGATTAAGTTGACGCTAAAAGTAGTCGGTTTTGCTGTCATGTAGCATAGCTTGTCTGTATACCTTTAGTTGAACTGAGGTTTCCACTTGTAGAATAATAGTTATCAGTATGTCACAAAGTGAGATAACTCCTTGTTTGAATAATGTAGCAGCTGCCAGGCCCGAGGAACTTAATGGGAATAGGAAAGTATTAACCCTAGCAGGGTCGGGGGTGGGGGGGGGGGGGGGGGGGCTTTCCAAAAAACCTCAAACCACAACCCTCCCAGGATGTTCTAAAAACCCCAGGGAAAACTCTCACACAACGTTACGAGATTCAGTTTTTGCGT
>JBBBVU010000014.1:19535952-19553935 GCA_037177055.1 Atherinosoma microstoma | reverse complement strand
CTTGCTGGGATAGGCTCCAGCCCACCCGCGACCCGGAATGGATTAAGCGGTACAGAAAATGGATGGATGGATGGACATTCACGTGATAATAATGTGAATGTTAACTGGCACATGTCTCTCTCTAAAAACATTATGTACACTTAAATTATGTTTTACTAGCACTGATGATTTAATTTTGAAAAGCAATGTTTAGGTACGCACATAGGTGAGTTTTGATGCATCAGTTTATTGTGCCATGGCTTCCTAAAAGGTTGGAATATTGAGAAAAATGTCAACATGCAACATTTATCTACCTATATTTAACTAACAGTGGCATAAAAACAACTTGCTAAATGTATAAAATGTTGTCTTTTAAAATGACAAGCTCTTTTCGAAATTGTTACCAGCGTATTTTTCGATAGTTTGAGCAAGGTTATTCTTAATATGTTATGCCTTTCACCTCCTTTCACAATACTTTGAAGGCCAATTTCTGTAGTTTTGAAAATAAAATGATTACATTTTTGCTTTATGTGGGATCTCAGCTGCTCATAATTTCCATTTTTTGTTAGGGTTGATTTATTTGGACAAAAATAAAAATGACTAAGTAAATTACATTTGGTTTGACAGTGTAAATAAAAAAATATTCATAGATCAGTAGTACTGTACCTTTTTTCTTCAACAGACTGTGGATGTGTGCTGTCCTAGTTTTTCATGCTCCTGTTATCTTTTTAATTATGCCTCTTTATATGAGTAGTGTGCATGATGATGATTATAAAAAACACGAGTTGTACTTCAGAAAAGAAGACTATAGTGTGAATGAATAACTGGATTCACTGTAAAGTGTCTTTGGGTGTCCTGAAAAGTGCTATATAAATCTAAACTATTATTATTATTATTATTATTATTATTATTATTATACATGGCAAGCCTGGGATCAGTATTTGTTGTAAAAAAAAAAAAAAAGTCACATTTTTTTTAAGAATGAAATTTGATGATTCATTTGATCATTGTCAGTATACTGTACTCTTCTACTGCCAACTCACAGTCTGCACATGTAATCCCATAATTGTGTTTGAACACAATTAATGATCAGTTCTGCAGTGCAGATGTGATGTTGTTTGGGTTTTTATTTTCAAATTAACTTTCACAACAGCTTCAAGTTGTTGTGTAAACTGCACAGCCTGGAATTATTATTGCTTGTATCAGCACTTCATCATGCATTGAATACTGACATATAGAGCCAAACTGCATATATTCTCTAAGGATGAGGACATGCAGAGATATGATTTATGTGTGCTTTTCCTTATATGGGTCTTGGGAAGAGATAAAGCAGGGCTGAAGGCAAAAATCAGGAGTCTCAGGAAGAAAGATGAATAGTTAATGGATTATGTTAAAAGACTGGTTTAGAGTTGGGAAAGGCACGGATCAGTATGAAGGTAATTTGAATTCTTGGACAGGTTTGGAAAGTGATTGCAAATGCTATACAAGGTCAATCATGCATTTGCAGTTTTTCTGGGATTTTTTTTATCCCTATTATTCCTATTTAACAGTCATCCATTGTTTAAGCTGCCATAGATTATCTTCCACTGTATGAGCAGGCTGCACGTGTACGTCTTTTATTCTGGGGGGGGATTTGGATGTCATTGGATATGTGGGTGTGCAGTCGGAGACTGGAGCTTATGATTTGCTTTATTGATTATGTTTTCAAGCTCGCCAGTTGTTTGTGTCTTCCTCTTCCTGTGTGTGAGTGTGTGCGACTGCACACATATCTTGCACTGTATGTTTCGCCCTGCTGGCCTTGCTGTGTGTCCTAGTGCATGATTAAGGTGTTTGTGTGTGTCAACATTGGCTGACTGACCGCAACATCCAAAGGTGCTAGCTCTGGAGAAAAGGGAAACACGTGAGGGAAGCTCCCTGCTCCACATCTGACCCTGCTGTTATCAATCAGGCCTTGAGAAGAAGAGAAAACAAGAGGAAGAGGCTTGATCAGTGAGGCTGAGAGAGAGAGAGACAAAAAAAGGAGAGACTGTGAAAGAGGAACAGATGGCAGAGGTTGTTTCAGGGGAGGATAAGCTACAGGTGAGAGGTCAGATAGAGCTATAGAACTGTAGCCCTTTTCACGCAGAGGTAATATCTAGAGGTTACTTAATGAAGACATCATTTTGCACTGCTCCCTTTTTAGTCTTTCATACAGACCAAACAGAGGTAGCTTAGTACTTTATCCACAGTGTGCTTTCAAACAGCAAGCTGGTGTTTTTAGGGGTTGTGTGCAACAATGTGTTCCCTCCCACTTATATATGCTACTTCGGATCAGTGGCTACCTGTGTTGGTGGCTTTGAGGGACCTGTTCCAGAAAGGAGGTTCAACTAACTCCAAGTCTAAAAAGAAACTCTTTGATATCTTACTCTGAGCTGAGCAACTCTGAGTATTCGGTTCCAGAACAGTAGCTTTGAGTTGGTTCAACCAACTCTGAGTATCTTTACCCAGAGTTAGGAACCACAATAAAAAGCCATCATCCCCATTAGTGAGTTGAGGTATCAGGAAAAAAAGGTGGAGGAGGAAAACAAAACGGATAACTTCAAAACTCTTCAGCTGCTTCCACGAGCTAGAAATATACCCAAATTGGCCATTTAGGTGATGGAAATGCCAACACTAGTCAGAACAGCTGGAGAGTGTTTAAATTCTTCTCAGACTTCCATTTACGCAGCCTAGAAAGATTCTTTCTTGGTAATCCATGGGTGTGGCGTTTGTGTGAAATGATTGAATCCCAAGAATTTAAATGAGTTATGTTTAATTCAATAAAGGAATTGTTGAATATCTTTCATGCTTGCATAACTAATTTCAGTGATTCATTTAAAAAAAAAAAAGGAAAAAAAATCCCAGCAGCATATTCATCTCTAAATCTGATGTAAACCCTGACCTTATTTTTTTCTGCTAAACAAATTCAGTTGAATAGATTAAACCCTCTAAATGGAGATGGATTTGCTGCCAGGATGGCATGTGATGGACATGCTCGTCTTCTCTAAAGTTGAAATTTCCCTGTATTTCAATTTCTGTTCTAGTAGTAAGCTAAGTGGTTAACGGGGGAAAAAGGCTGTGTGAGCTTCAAAAGTTGGGCATAAAAATAACAGACCTGTTAAACCTTTGATTATATCACCCATTTCTCCTTAACCTTCTCAGTTGAAAGCCAACATTTGTTTCCACAGTTTACTAGATTTTGCTTAATCCTTACTAGCTTTGTTCCCAGATCAGATTTGTCTTCCTTCCTCATGTTGTACTTCATTGGTACTTGTCCATCTCATTCATCTTTCCAGACTAAACAGTCTTAAGTCACTTTCTTAAAGAGCAATTATTTAAAATGTGAAATATTGAATTTTGAATTGTCTGAAGCGTAGTGACCGTATTCATGCTTTTGATCTCCTCTCTAGTTAATTAAGTGATGCATTGACAGGACAAGTAGACAGTCACAGTAAGAATCACTGAAAGGGATATCGATGTGAAAACACCAGACATGGATATTTCATTTGCTCCTTTATTTACTTAATCTCTGGGTGGATTTTGTTTATCTCCTTCCTTGTCTATTTATCCATCTTTTTAAGTATATATAAACATAAACCATCTAGCCAAAGGGATTTCTATCTTTCAGTGTAAGTTCTCTCTGCATTTTCTTTATTTTTCCCCATCACTAGGCATATAAAATCGCTTAGTATCATCAGTTAGCAAATGATGTACTTCCTCTCCTCTCTTTTTCCACATTGCAGTAGATCTCACTCTGTCACCCCTTCTGGTCTGTCTTTTTGTTTCTCCCCCTCTGGTTCTCCCTCTGTCATCCCATCTCTTTTTCTCTCCCCCTGTATTTCTCTTCCCTCCATCTGTCAATACTCTCATAGCAGTGAGTGGGTGTGTAGGGAGGGATGGACAGCAAAAGTAAATGTGTGTTTGTTTGCGGGTGTGGGGGGGAGTCTTCCACTCGTTACAAGCTGGATAGAAGCGGAAGGTGGGTGAATGGTCACTGAAAGGCGAAGAAGGGAGGGTATGGGGGTAGTGTTGTTATAGCAATAAGATCTTTGTGTTAGGTTGCCAAGGCAACTTCAGGCAAACACTTGATACAGCCACCACCCCATCCCCAACCCCCCTCAGCCACATTACTGTAGGGAGAGCACTTCACACGTTGCACACTCCTTCTCCTCCTCCCACATAGTGAAATACACAAAATCGTGTATATGCGCGCGCGCACACACACACACGTACACCCATTATACTCACGTGTTTCAGACTGACAAAAATTAATTTTATGTGAATGATGGAGTAAAAGTAAAATCATATCCTTACACACACTATTGTAATTTGTGATAATGAAATACTTGAGAACTACGATGTAAAGTAACCAGAAACCTCACTCTGAATATGTGGAATTTAAGCAAAAATGGCACTTTAACAAAAGTGAGAGAGGCTGACAACTACTGTATACTACTGTATCAAAGCAACAAATGACAACAAAAAGTACACAAACAAAGCAAAATATTAACAACAATCAAGTAAAACAAATGGCAGTCAGCCCTATTGCTCAACATGTTTTCACTGCAAGACGACAGATTGGTGTTCTCGTGCATGACCTGCTGTGTTTTGGTCTATGCGTGGATCTTCACTTCTCTGTATGCATGTGTTTGTTAGTATTTTTGCCTCTTTGTCCCGGTGCTTGTATCATTTTGACCCAATCATAAGTTTGAATTTGATCAAAATAAATCAGTCTCAGTAGTATAGTTGGCCCTGTTGGGGAGCATGTTGTCACTGATAACATTTTTAGAAGAGATGGGAATGTGTCTAAAAGAAAAGGGGAATTGGGGATGGGTAAAAACTGGGTCGCTAAAAATATATATATTTTTTCAGGTAGTGTTGCCATGTTTTCTGTGAACGCACTTTAGGAATGGACCCTGGGGTTTTTACACGTTTTTAGTTAAATTTATGTCATTGTTTATGCTTGACAGCAGCTGTTAACTTTTTTCATTGTTTGCTGCTGCTGTTAATTATGGGGTGCAGATTTCATTAATGCCTTTTTTTGATATACATTTAAACCAACAGCTGTGCTGCTCACACACTATTGAAAGAGGGAGACAGAAGAAATGGGAAGCAATAAAGGACCCTGTTTGAATGCAAACCAGAGCGCTCATAGTTGGGTTTAGGGTACCCCATCCACCTGTTTTCACACCAGTTCTGAATAACAAACTTTCTCTTACGGGAACCTATGTCAAAGTTGACTTTTCCATTGACTTAAACTTGTATCTTTTTAGACTTTACTTCTCTGTCTGTACTTTTGGTGAAAAAAAGTGAGTAGGTCGCAGTTTAATAGAAACAATACCCATAATATTTTGCACAACTTAATTCAGAATTTAGCAAAACACGTGGTAGAAAGATAATTTCAGATGAAGCCTCAGGAGAGTTGTCATTTAAAGTCAAACTTTCAGAAGGATGATATTTCTATGATTGTTGCTTTGGAGATTGGTTCGCTTCAATAGTGCTGTTCACTCAAAGAAGAGGGTGCTGTTTATGTGGAGAGTAGGTCACTAATCACAGGGTTGGCTGTTTACAGTTGATCCCAAGCCCTTCCACATGCCAGAATGTCCCCGAGCAAGACACTGAACCCTATGATGCTTTCCAATGACAGACTAGTATGCTGATTCCACATGGATGTATGTGAATCCTCATGTGTGACTATAAAGATTAAAACATGCATTTATAAGTCCATACAATTTACAATTAATGGATTAACATATGTATTCATATAAGTATAACTACATAGCAAAATCTTGAATTAGTAGGAAGAAAGCATCTATCTAGCAAAATTTTTGTTTCAAAGGATTAAGGTTGGACTTATCAAATAAAGCTATTCAGTCTGTAAGTGCTGCCCTGAGAAATGATCAATGGATGAGAAGCTGAGAGGAAGTTGTCCATTCCTCTCAGCATTCATATTTCAATTCCTTTAAGTATGTTTGGTCCTTTTATTTAATATTTATTTTTTTGCATACAGATTATACTCTGTTTTAACTTCATTTTTTCTCCATCTGCCAGATTGCAAGACAGAAAGAGCCTTTAAATACACTTAGAGCAATGTTAACTGTTGTGCACTTTGCTTGTGAACTAATTAAATGAAAGATATGTGGACTGTTGTGACAAAGCTGATCACTTGAATGATGAACAAAAGGGTTATCAGTTCTTGTGCTCCTCTCAAATATGCACTCCATTTCATTGACTTATGTCATTTGAATGTGTTTGCCTCATGCCAGAATTTGAAACCTGGTAACTTTCCCATTTAAACAGTTTGACTAGGTCAGATGTAAAACAATTATATGCCACTTTGTTTGTGATTAGAAGTGCATATTGAAGCATTAATAGATTGACACAAAAGTAGTGGTGGTAAAGATAAACGCACAGTCTCAAATTGCAGTTTTTTGTTTTTTTCTAGATAATATGAGTTGTGTCTTTAAATAGATAACAGTTCTGTCCAAACTTCGATCACTGGTTTGCTGTACTCATATTGGGTAGATCACTGGTGCATTTATGACAGAAAAGTAATGTTATCTGTTATGGTCATGAAGTTTCCACTCCATGTCGAACACACACGCACAAAAATGTATCCTCTGTTCCAAGTGTGAGTCAAACCAGTACGTCCTTTATCACATCACCTATTGAACAAGCTTAAAAATGTAGATGAGAAATATGTGTTTCTATTCCCATATAGTTTAGATGAGAAAACTTATTTCAGGTAATTATCATCAATTTAAAAGATTATCCTTTTTTTTTCCTTCTTTTTTTTTTAAAAAGTGTTAGAAATTTGGGTGGTTACCATTTTGGCTGTACTTTATGGTGTAGTTGGAGCACTTTTGTTATCAGTGCTGGCAAAATGAGAATGTATCTTCTTCCTGTTTCCTCTTTCAGCTAATGCTCAGGAACATTATCCATTGATGGAGAACAAGGGAAATGATCTGCCTGTGCTTTACACAGAGGCAGCTTAACAGGCTGTGAGTTAGGGGCTTTTTAAACTTGTTAGTTTGGTTAATGTTTTGAATTTACCCAAAGCTGCATGAAAACGGCAAGTTTAGCTATGGTTGTAAGTCATTTGTAACACTGATTTACATTTGCAATGTTGTAAATTCTAGGATTACACATAAAGGTTGGCAGAATGATTTTTCAGATAGAGCAGATGCCAAGAGTCTGAAAATTTGGTATGTATGTGAGAGGTAACACATACTTACAACTGGACTTGAAATGCTGAAGTCATTTTGCATTTCTTCTTTGTGGCATGAAAACTTCTTTTTTTTTTACATAGGAAAAATAAATACTAAATGGTTTTTGGCAGTTCCCTAAAAGCTAAGACATTTTCTTGCATGATTTTTTATTTGTATACAAAGTAGTAACTAGGACCATCCTGTGACTTTATCTTTTCAATGGTAGTAAATGTCCAGGGAGAACAGCGTGTCGGACCCTTATCTCCTCAGGTGGCTGCAAGAAAATTATCTGTATGTGTGAATTTCCTCTGTGCTCCTTTACTCACAGCCTAGATCTAATGGGCTCTGACGTGATTGTAATAAGGTACTGATGGAGGCAGTGTTTGTGTATGGCTGCCATGAACCATGCATGCTGGTTTGTAACAGCCCAGTGTTAGAAAACAGGTGTTTAGGACCCTGACCTCAAACCCATTGTGCGTAGATGAACACGTTTCATGTACTTTTACAAGGACAAATTAATGTAAAAGTCCAGACACTCCAAACATTGAGAACCAGAGGTGACTAAAAGCCTCAATTGGATGACAAAGGAAAATTAATGAATAAAACAATTTGAAAGAAGGAGAATGGAGTCCATTCTCCTTCTTTCAAATTCAAAATTCCCACAAAAAATTCCCACAGTGTGGGAATTTTTATTTTTTTTTCAAAAAGAGTGATAGATCTTTAGCTGACCGGGGCATCCCCCTAATATAATGGCAGGAGAAACACTGGACTCCATACTTAGTAGAAGGTAATGTATTTGTTTGCCAAGGAGTGTTGTAGTATACTGGCATTGTTCATAATGGGAAGATATAGAAATAAATTTCAATATTATTGCAGCAAGGTATATTGTTTCAGTATGTTAACTATGATGTAATAATACAGAGCTCATCCTGCAGAGTAGTAATCAGCAGTTTGCATCAAAAGGGCCAGTGCCACTGACCTATTGCTAATGTTTGCATCAATCATCCTGCTGATACGATGGAGAGAGCAAGTTAATGCTAAGTCTCCTGACCCCCAAAATGGCAAATATTACTTTAATTGTGTTTTAAGACTTGGTGATCATTGTTTTAGATTTGACAATTTTTTTCTCTTTTGTTATTTATTATTTTAATCTGTATTCTCAAAGATGTGACAGGGAAGCAGAAATTCAGGTCAGTTATGTCTTGTAATAAACAGCACTAAGAAAAGACACAATTACTTTCCTACTTTGTAGTGATGTATATTGACACATTACATTTATTTAAAAAACTTTTATGTAGACTAACTGTCAAGTGAGGAACACGCTCACATTCAATATGGACCCTTCAGTAGGGTAAGCTTGGAGTTCAAGCCATGGGTCTTCTGATTTAAGGATGATCTCCTGAGCTTCAAGTATCCTGTTACCTGCTTGGTTACCTGACAATGTATACAGTTTCTCTGATTCTCTGTTACAGCCACAACTCTCTCCCTAGACTTGACACTCCTCTTCTCATTATCCATTTCCTTAAGGCTGTTTTCACTTTTAATATTTTTTTGTGTTGAACTCACAGCAGCAAAATTATGAGTAGACATGAAACTCTGCAACAGCTGCTGTTTAAACATTTCCTGGAAACATCCTCTGCTTTGCACAGGATGTTTGGATTGGTTTAATGTTGTTATCAACATTTGTTATAGCCAGGTTCTGTCTCATCAGTTGGCATGAATTTCTTTTATTGGACACATTTGGAAAGATTGCAGACGTGGAGGTTAAATCGGCTCTGATTCCACTCTGGAAAACGCCGCTAGGTGGCAGCAAACTCAGACCGCACTGTTGTGATTTTTAAAATACAGTCAACACTTTTTCAAGACAATTACCATCAAGTTAATTTTTCAAGAAGATTTTTTCATGCTGGTTCGGAAGCTGTGCTGCTCAAGTTGCATACTTTGAACTCTTTTAAGACTTATGAGTTTCAATGGCAACGGAAGAGATGTTAACCCAGAGGGATTGACTGATGAAGCTCTATAAAATCAAGATACTCCAATGACACACCAAATCGCAAAGGAGTTGAAGAGGAAGCGAAGAGGATGCAGGGAAGGAGCAAGGAAGAAAGAAAAATGGTGGAAATTCAAACCATTTCTTCCAACTGTTCTGATGGGTAACATGAAATCGCTAGCTAACAAAATGGATGAGCTTGAGTTGTTAACAAGATCTCAAAAAGAATATATGGAATGCAGTATTATGTGCTTCACCAAGACATGGCTGCATGAATACATCTCGGACTCTAATTTGTCTGTACACTGCTTTAAGACTGTGTAGACTGCGATAAGAAAATCTCCCTTTCCGCTGAAGGGAGGTGGAATTACAGAGCTTTTTAACCAGCGTTTGTGCCATCCTGGACATGTCGCTGTAAAGGAGAAGATCTCCACAAGGGACATCGAACTGTTAGCTTTAAGTTTTTGTCCATATTATTTACCCAGAAAGTTTACCTGTGTTATTTTGGTAGTGGTTTATATCATATCTGGTACCACAGCAGACACACCCTGTAACTTAATCAGCCTCGCCATTGGTGGGCTACTAACATAGCATCCTAATGCATTCATTGAGATCTCTGGAGACTTCAACGTCTTCCTCTCTGCAACATTAACAACATCCCAACAGTTTGTCAGATGCTCTGCCCAAAAAAATAAGATGTTCGACTTATTTCATCCAAATGTTAAAAAAGCATGCAGCACCTCTGTCCTGCCTTCCTCCTCCTTTAGGAAGATCAGACCATAATCTGGTTCTTCTCACCTCCGCCTAGAAACCAATTGTTCAGCAACAACCGGTCATCATACAGACTATTTAAAACCTGGTCTAATGAAGCGGAAGAAGCTTTGAGAGGATGCTTTGAGGCCACAGACTGGAATGTCCTCTATGAACCACGTGGAGATGACATCAATGCCATGACTGAGTGTGTGACAGTTTATATCAACTTCTGTGTGGACAGCATCGTCCCAGAACAGTGACGTGCTTCCCCAATAACAAACCCTGGATCACCAGTAACCTGAAAAAGCTTCAAAACATAAAAAAAAGAAGAATTCAGGGATGGAGACAGGGAGTTATTGAAGACAACACAAAAACAACTTAAAGCAAAGATTTAGAAATGCAAGGAGTAGTAGAGGAAAAAGTTAGAAAGTCAGCTACAGCAGAACAATGTGAGGGATGTGTAGGAATAAAAAAGATCATCAGCTTCAAGTTAGAGGGGGTTAGGGCGATTACAGACTAGTCACCCTAACATCTCACCTCATGAAAGTCCTTTCCATCGTCTACCTGCTTCAGAGGGCCCACACTCATCTGGACAAATCAGTCAGCACTTTGACGCTCATGTTTTTGATTTTTCAAGTACTTTTAATATAATTCAGCCTGCTCTGTTTTGTGAGAAGGTCCATAAATTCCATGTGGATACCTTCACAACCACCTGGATTTATGACTACCTAACAAACAGACCACAGTTTGAGACTAAAAAAGGTTGTATGTCTGAAATGGTCAGCAGCACTATAGCACCACAAGGGACTGTACTTTGACTATTTCTCTTCACACTGTACACCTGATGAATCTGCAGTTGTGGGATGTATCTGTGATGAAGAAGAAGCTGAGTACAGGATAGGGGTGGCCATTCGATTAAATTGTCTTAATCGATCATCTGGAGAATTAACGATCGATTTTTGATTAATCATTAATATTTTTATATAAAAATGTTGTATTTACAGACTATATTAAAATGCAGTGACAGTGTAGAAAAAGTTTTTTTCCTCATTTAGATCTTTATTACAAGATGAACGAGTCTTGCGGCAGTTTAACGGGATTCATTCAATGGTTACGCTTGAAAATATGCGCTCACATTCAACTTCAGCACCAGGCTTAAGATGCATTAATTTTATCGATTAAAAAATGTCATCAATAAAATTCTTAACGATCGATTAATCGATTGTTGATTAATTACGCCCATCCCTCGTACAGGAAACTGATAAGTCTGTTTGTGGGATGGTGTAGTAACCATCACCTCATCTTCAACACAAACAACACAAAAGAGATGATTGTTGACTTCGGGAGGAACAAGAGTAAACAAAGTACTGTCTACATCCTGGCAGAAGAGGTGGTGGAGGAATATAAGTACCTTGGAGTTCAGCTAGACAACTGACTTGTCTGGAAATGCAACACACAAGCATCTAGAATCAGCTTTGCAGCCATCTGCTGGTGCTTCTGTGCTGGGGATAACTCAAGAGCTGATGGTCCAGAAAAGAATGCAGCACAAGCTGCTGAAACTAATGGACGATTCTTCACATCCTCTACACAACAGTGAAGAAAAAAGCACAGTGTGTTCAGTGTGAGGTTTCGTCAAGTCCAAAGCAAGACGAAGGTACTGGAGATCATTCCTGCCAGCAGCCATCGCCCTCCGGAACAAATCACTATTTTATTCTAATTAATTATTATTGTTTTTTTTTTTAAAAACAAAACAAAATCAAACCTACAACATTGATTTCCCTCTGGGATAAATAAAGTATGTTGTATTTCATTTTCCATTTTATTTCCTTTATACAAGAAATAAAGGGCACTGTTTACATCAAAGAGCCTCTAAAGAATTTATATAATAATCAGTGTTCACTTCAAACTGTCCCAGATGTTAAGAGACTATAACCTTTTGATAGTAGTGGACTTGGTAAATGAAGAGGAAATCTGTTATCTGATTAAATTACAGTGTGGGTTGCGGTGTTTTTTAAGGGTGATTGCAGACAAGTCGCCCTAACATTCTGATCAGGCCAAGCAGTGTTATTGACTATTTTTAGAAAGAAGTGCAGATTCTGACCTTAAATTCAGGTTTTCAGACCTGCCAGGTCTGAAATGACAGCAGCAGGGATCACAGATGGTATGCTTTTACAGAGAAGACATAACTATGATGTTTTACTTTATTTAATTTGTGACCTGCAGAAATATGCAGAGGGTATTATGGTTAGGACCTCAGCAGCTGTACTGGTTCGTGTTTTGCTTATTGAAGCACTGCAGCAGAGCATATGCCTGCTGTTCCAGGCCCTTGAATGCTAAATTTATTGCAAGGTGGAGTCACATATGCCATCACAGAGGTGCAGGACATTAACAGCATCCCAACAACATCTGTGCATGCACACGGTGCATTTTACCAGCTGGAGGCTGGCACACCGGCACAGACGGCTCTTTCTGTCGAGTCTAATCATAATCTAACCACAAACATCGAAACACAAACACATGTTGATGTTTTGAAAATCTGTTGATAATTTAGTCTAATTGATTACATGTAATGTGATCAATTTTCCACTCCGTAATAGATTTTAAGCTAGGAATAACTCTCATAGCACTTTCAACCTCTTATACTTTTAGATATTTTACTTCTGAATTGTTAATGTTATCATCTACTATATGAAGCCCCTTGTCTTGCTCCAGGTAGTCATTGTGTGATTATTGGAATTAAGTGTGATCTTTTTATTGCTTTTTTATTTTGCAGTCACTAAACAAAAATGTGTTTGTCTATAAGAATGTAACGTTGGTTTTTCATGCTGATGTCTTAAACGGGTTCACTAGATTTATGTGTTTTTATACAAAGATTGTATTAAGTCTTATGAAGTGACTCTTATTGTTTTGTGGGGGGGGGGGGGGGGTTCAGCTTAGATCTTTCCTTCTTACACTGGCTGTCAGTGCCCTACTTTTGTCTCGTCACCTCTTGTTGACTTCATCTGTCTGACTGAAAGTCTCTCCTCTGTTTGTCACAGTATTACTTTGTCTGCCTTTTGTCTGTTTTTCTTTTGCTAAATCTTTCTTCTTTTTAAAAAAAATCTGTCTGTTACAAACCGATAATGATGACAAGTATTTCTGAACAATCACAAATTTGTTAAATGTTGCAACACTGATGTTAAATTCTGTTTTTTTTCTCTTTCTCCACAGCTCCACCACCCAGCAGATTCAACAGGAGAGTGTCAGGTAAGAAGCGTAGGTGTGAGATCACCCATGTGTGTGTCTGTGTGTGTGTTTGACGTCATGTCCTTTTAAGTGTAATCCACACTGGGGATGACATTGCACATCACAGCCTCAGTAGCTCACCCACAATTTGTTTGTGTGTTTCTGTGTGAGATACAAATGCAGTTTAGGACAAGCAGTGGCTTTTCTAACAGTGTTTAGACAATGTACTCATAATGAGTGTGTTTGCACAGTGCAAAGAAGCTCCGCTGTAATGTGTTTTAGTTTGTGTGTGTCGGCTTTGTTTCTGTGTTTGTGTCTGTGGTCTCGTGTGAACAGCGCTCTAGTTTTCTCACGCTCTGTTGTACTTGTCTAGCGTTTACATAGGAGTGATTAAATGTCATCAGCCGTCACAGAGCACTGCACTTTGATTAGGCTTTGGGTGTGTCAACTGATGTTTATCGTCTCTCGTGTCCTGCATCATTGTTGCGTCTGTTGTCTTTACTACAATCTCATTAAGATTTTTTATAAAGTGTTAATTCTCGCAGCTTGCTTTGTAACCGTTAGGTCTAGTTGTTTAGAGGTACGTGTTGCTATGATGTGTGAAACAAAGTGGCTTCAAGTTATTTTGTCCACAGCAGTTTTTTGTGGTCCAAGCAGACGTTTTGTTATGGTTCTGCTGTACGACATAACAATCCTTTTTAAACCGTGGGTATAAATGTTGTTAGAACAATAACAAAGACTGAGCGTCACTCTGATGATCATCTTGTTTCTCAGAGATTGAACCACAAAGGCCCTTTTGTTAGTTATATTTTTGAAAAAAAAAATCCATTCGTTGTTTTTAAGTTAGACAAATTTGTTTACATTTGCAGGTGTTTTGTGTGTCTACTGTTTTTTCAGGGACACCAAATTGGAAAGGGAGAAAGCCTGCAAAGCTTAAAAGAAGGATACTTTCCATCAGTGTGTTCAAGTTTTCGTAGAAAGGAGAGAAAAATAGCGCTGGCTAGTGTGCTGTACTTTCTGGGAGCCATTGGGGCTTTCTCCACCAAAACAGCAGTGGTTCTCACTTCAAGCCAGTTCCTTCTCTCTCAATCCTTAACCAGCTAAAATGTTGTGACTGCCTTGTTTAAAAATTCTAAGCCAGTGTAGTGTTTAGCGCGCTTTATTCAAAAGAGAACATTAAAAAAGTTAGGACATGGATGTGAAGTTGAAGCAGCAGTTCAACAACATGATCCCAGTGATCATCTCATTTTCCTGCTGTTTAATGTTTTATATCACCAGTTGTTCCACCGAGTGCTGCCCAGAGAACCGCATAGATTCATTCAGTCATTATTTGCAGCTGAATATGTATTACATTATCAGATGTTTCAATAAAGTCAGACAGAATTTATTGATCCTGCTCATAACAGTTTGAGTTGATTATATTACTGATCACCGGTTAGCGTTTAGAAGCACCAGTCAGTTGCAGAGAGCATTCACAGAGGTTTTATGTGAAAGACCAGATGTCCTAATGACGCACTTTCAGTGATGAAATGATTAAAATGATGAAACTTTATGGTGTAATGCAATTCACCACAAGTCTTGTTTATACCAGTAAATACTGCCTTTATTGCGAAGACAGGACCATTAACTGTGGTTTTACTGTAGTTTAGTACCACATCAATAGATCCCAAAAAAAACATTTGAAAAATAATGAATCATCTCCGCAATGATCTTGGAGAATTAGGAGGAAAGTGAACCTTCTGAAAAATAAAGAGTCCCCTGGAGGCCTGCCTGAGGTAACATCATTATTGTTTCCTTCCTCGGGAGAGACCCGCTTCCACTTTCAATGTTGCTCTGTCAGCAGTGTTTGAAAGGATAAAACACCTTTGAAAAGTGAAGGCTCACTGCAGAAATGTAGTCCATGGCATCCTGTTTAACCAGGAAGGAAGGAGGCTGTGCAGATGCACCCGCTTTGTGTAGCTACCTGTTATAAATGGAGGGACCACCTTGTCCCTGTTGCTGCAGGAAGGGAGGCACAGGTGGGCCCTGCAGAATGGGTCGTGACATCTTCTGCGTGATCGGAGAGGCAGTCCTTTAATTTATCTTGGTCAAAGATATGAGACTGGTCTAATGGAAGGCCCTGCTGTTGCATGTATTAGATGAATAAATCGACTCACTTCTCCAGTCCTAAATCCTTTTTTTGTGCTTATTTTCTCCGGTTCTTTGCTCATTCCACAGTATGCATACAGGGGCTTCAAGTCTCTCTCCAAGAGCAAAATCTGTGGTTTGCGATTTAAGCTTTTAAAAAGATGAAAAAAGAACCAATAAATCTTAGTACCCTTTCCTATTTCTGAAAATCTTTTAATTTAGATTAGTTGTGGCAAGACAAATGTTTAAGATTAAGATGTTTAAGTTTTTTGGGGGGTTTTTTGGTTCTAGAAAACTGTCCAGTCACCTTCTTTTGAGCTTCCAGCATGCAGTTTTGCAGACTTATAGTGAGTGGTTTATTATGGATATCTTTTATGCAAGAAAAGTGACAGATATCTTTCAATGCTGTCAGCTGAAAACAAAACAGCCTCAACATGCTTAAAATTGGCAAGTCAGACTTAAAAAAAAAAAAAGGAAATAAATGAAATTGACAATTAAATGAAAATTAAATTGTAAAAAAAGAAGAAACTTTCATTCCCTGATTATAGTTTTAGAGTTATATTATAATTAGATTATATGTAATGTAAAAAGATTGTAATTTAATTCTAATCATAAAATAATTGAATTTGCATCTCTACATTCTTAAAGTCTGCAGTTGTAATTGTAAATTTAAGTTTAGTTTATTTATTTGGCACAGTTTCACAACAAAGGTAATCTCAAGGCATTCTAAAGAGAAAGTAGAGGGATTACATTTTTAGTCCAATTAGTGTCCAGTTCAGTCCAAATAGATTTATATTCAGTCTCATTAATTTTAATCAAATGACTTGGAAAATTTATAATTATATAATCATTTTATCATCAACCTTAGTAAAAGGAGGCTGTCACTATGGTGACATTCACCAGATTATTGGTACCTGTTGAAGAACAAGTAGTTACTTGATGTGACACTATAAGATATCAGATCTTTTTTCTTTATTCATTTTTTCTTGATTATTACGCTTAAAGATGTAAATGTCGAGGATAAAGTTAAGGCCACTGGACTTGGCAGTAAGCGATATTTCCTTTTGTATTGTAAGCTGAATAGGAGTCGCAGATGTTTTATCCCGATAGGAAGTAATAGTCTTTGAATGGCTGATAAAATAACGGATAAAGTCAGGGTGTGCAAGTCCCCCATTACTCTTTTCCAGGTTTTGTGTGCTTTTATTAGTGTACAGAAAGAGCTTACACTATTATCAAGATGCTTATAAAAAGAATTGTGTCCAATAGTGGCAACACTATTTTGGTAATGTAGATCTTACAATCAGTAAGACAATGTGCAAGAATTTAATACAACTTTAGAGATTGATTAAATCTACACATGTTCTTCCCATTTAGATTCTTGCAGTGGTGGTGTTTATCTTGTTTCATCTTAAATTAAAATATTTTCACAGCCTGGCTCCTTAATCATTGATTTACTTTTACAGCAGCTAAAACAAGAACTCAGATCTAAGAGGGTAACTAATTAAATGAAGGACAATGCCTTGTTGTGGTTTTATGTACATCAAGATATCATTTATTATCAGATATTTTATCAGACATCCTACCTTTTAATTGTAGCTAGGTCTGAAATCCTAACTTCCATTCTTCTTGTGTAAAGAAAGAGATTGGCCTCCGGTGGGGGTCTTTGTAACCATTTGAGATATACAAACATAACTAACACGTCTTTTGAAGTGAAAATTCTTTTTTATGCTTGGTACACAGTCTTTGGCAGAATGCTGTTCACACAGCTTCTGATGACCCCACTTGCATTATGTACACCCCACTGGAGCCTTGTGCCTGTACATGTTGCCATCTCTCTGTGAAAATTGCTAGACACCATGGCTTTCCAGCTTTTCCAGAGGCTTGATTCACTGTTTACATGTGCAACTTGCCTCTTTCTGTAAGCTCTGCTCTACATAAATGGGGTCACCCATGAAACTATAATGGGAGCACTGTTTGTTCAAGGACCAAAGCTGGCACATCCATCTAGTATAAACTGGCCTGGGAGTTTGTATGGCAACAGGCATCTGGCTCTCCTGCAGTGTAGATTTGATTCACCACTGTCCCAAATTAAACATTTTTTTTAAGGTTACGCTTTTCAAATATGAGTGTTCACCACAACGTATTAGATACAGTGTTATGTTGCTTCTACCGGTTGTCCTCTTGTAGGAAACAGTAGTTACTGGATGCAGTTCAAGTTCTGTCACTACAAGTGTAGCTCTCGGCACACTGAGAGTAAACATGCTGCAACTGGCTATGGAAAAGGATTTAATCACCTTGGATTAGTGAATACAGCCAATGTGACAACAGAACTGTGTCCCTGGATGTGGTTCTGATTGCCGATAAAGGCTTTCCCATATCAGACAAAAAGCAGATGCTAGCAGGTGTTGATGTGAAAATCTTGTGATAAATTTTGAAATTAGCTCTGTTAAACACCACTATAAGCAAGTGGGATGAGTTTGCACCAGTAAGAAATGCACTGAAGTCTTGGAGTGTCATTCATTGGAGAGGTTTTGAAAATTTAACCCTTTTAAATCAGTTTTGTTATTATTTTTGTTGACATTTCTCCTGCCTGGCATTTACTGTTGAGCTTTTCTAAAAGCTCATTAGATTTCTTATAGTTTTCAAAAGTGGATTTCATATTAGAATCTGACTTTTAAACTTT
>JBBBVU010000014.1:19511655-19531844 GCA_037177055.1 Atherinosoma microstoma | reverse complement strand
ACATTATGGGAGTGGCACGCAAGATGTGAGATGGATAACAGTTTAAAAAGTCAAATATTTATATTTTTGTCAAAGCTAGAATAAACTATTCATTTGGCTTTTGTTATTTTATATCACCGTATGCCCCATTTATCAAAAGGAACGGTACAAGATTTTAATAGATGTGAAATCCTTTAATATTAATGAATATCATCAGTGATGCAGGAAGCATCCATATGTCCTCCTACCACTGTGCTTCACCACAGTAAGAGTACATGTGGCTCATTGACCATCACTGAACTTCATGCAGTGTTGATTGACGATGGCTGAGTTGTTTGTTTCATTCAAGTAAAAGTGGTTGCTAAAGAAATCGCGGGCCTCCTTACATTGGCTCGGGTAGATTTCTAAAGTGAAATTTATCACCAACCACAGCTTTTAACACTTGCTTTCTGTGCTGAATAGAGTGTAAGGAGCCTCGCACAACAGCTGTGTGTAAACAGGCTTCCCCAACTTCAGCTAACTGACAATATGAGTGATCACCCTGCCCATGGTCATGGTAATCCAGTCAAAGTAAGCTAATACTCCTCTCTATGTAGCCAATGAGAGGGCAGGCTATCTTACAAAGTGACTGGGTAATCTGACCAATCAACATCAATGTAAATTACCTTCCCCATGTATAATCCTCGTAGAGAGAGAGGCAAGGAGGACAGAGCTGCTTTGCTGAAGTGTTACTCTTATTAACCAAGTGTCCACTCATACTTGGAGAGGTTTCTCTCACTTTAATGTGTACTTTTTATGAATTTGAAAGATACCAGTAAAATTGAAAACATTTTTGGTATTGGACATTCGGACACACAACACTTTTCACAAACCAAACCAAAGTGTTTTAATCTGTAATATGATGTAAACTCAGTCACGCAGTGAGCTGGTCATTGTGTGCTAAATAAACATGGTCCTATCCAGGAGCTACAGATGATCTGTAGTCTAGACTGGATAATTATTTAAACCGAACTGTATGTCAGTAAACGACACACATTTTGTTCCCTTCTCTTTCTTTTTTTTCCCTCCCTGTCCTTCTCTGTAGGGGTGTGTTTGACATTGTGGTAAAAGGAGTATGTGTGGGTCACTATGACAATAAGGGCAGCTTTGGCGAGCTGGCGCTAATGTACAACACACCACGCGCTGCCACCATCGCAGCCACCGAGGAGGGAGCACTATGGGGCCTGGTAAGAGCACACAAATCCGCATATACACAAATAACCTGCTGAAACAGAATGATTCTGTGATGTGATTGGATAAGTAAAAGTACTAAATGATCCATTTTGTTCCATATTTTCTGTAAACTTGGACCTGTCCAAATCTTTGAAGTTCTGTTTGAGTTTTTTTCCCACCTCAAGATATTTCTTTATTTCTGAGAATTGTATTGTGGGGATTTGAAAATGAGCTGCAATGCTCAGACATATTAAGAATGGAGTCCTGTAATCTATGAATGGAGCCAGTGCTCTGCTCTGATGCTTTGTGCTGCTGCGGCGCCTCCCGGTGGCCAAACTTTGAGTACAACGATCCGACATTGTGTGAGCCTGCCTGTAGTAGGATGTTTTTGCTTACTGGATCTTTTTATTTTGTTTTGTTTTTCTAGGACCGTGCTACATTTCGTAGACTCATTGTAAAGAACAATGCCAAGAAGAGGAGGATGTATGAGTCTTTCATTGAGTCTGTACCTTTACTTAAAACACTGGAGGTGAGTTTAGGTTTTTAGATTAGCCTCTCAAACCCTGTGGTGATTACTTGAGGGTTTCAGTTTAAATTTTACACATCAAAACACAATATCAGCTTAATAAAGCTAAATGACTTTTCTTTCATTTTCAAGCAATATAATCACTAAGATCAGTGATATGTTGTAGCACTGTAACCAAACTTAGGTGGTGTTTGTTCATTTGTATGGTTTGTTTACCACAAACTGAACAAGCAGAACATGAAGACTATTAGGGCTGAAGGAAGAGTTTACGTGGCCAGAATCAGCATGAGTTATCACTGACACAACCCTCACTGCTCCCACAGTTTCACTTTTCTCTCAGTGTTTTCTTTTGTTGACCTCCCTGTTCCTGTTTTTCTCTGTCCAGGCAAATGAGAGAATGAAAATAGTGGATGTATTAGGAATGAAGCAGTTCTCTGACAGCGAGCGCATCATCACGCAGGTGAGTGTCATTTTCAAGTTCCTACTTGCATATGTAACACATACGTAGATTTTCATTGTATTTCTACGTGTGTTATGTGTTTCCTCAGGGTGACATGGCCGACTGCTTCTACATCGTAGAATCTGGGGAGGTCAAGATCATGATGAAGAGTAAAGTAAGATGCTCATCCTCACTGTCTTCATCTTATTTTCCACTGCTGTATGTTTTCATTTAATTCAGGCCGCTGTTGGATCCCGATGAACAATGCTAGCAAGCCTCTGATTATAATCTCCTACCAGCTAGTTTCTGTTAAGCACATTTGGACAATGACAACCCACACAAGCCATTAAGATCCACCAGTGTGGAAAAGTGTTTCCCGGTTTTGCCTAGCAACAGCAGGAATCACAATTGCCTCCTCAGCCGCCGAGTGCCTCTCGCTGGGGGGAGAACAGGAGGCACTCAGGGGCTCCTAACCTTTAATCCTTTTCGCTGCTCTGCTCCCTCCCTACAGACGAAGGCCGACCATGCAGATAATGCGGAGGTGGAGATAACGCGCTGTAGCAGGGGTCAGTACTTTGGGGAACTGGCCTTGGTCACTAACAAGCCCCGGGCTGCCTCAGCCTACGCAGTGGGAGATGTCAAGTGTTTGGGTGAGACAAAATACACTTGGATACACATTAAACACAAATCAGCATCACTGCTAATCACGAAGGCAAGGAACCTGATCGTGCAGTCAGATGTGTTTCCGACAATGTCGGGGGAAGCAATAATCAGAGCTAAAGTTTGAGTCATGAATTGTTCAACAAATTCTCATTTGAATCCTTTTTTAGCTTTTATTAAATCCTCGGAAATGGTTAAAAGAAACTGATATCATTTGATATCAAGTAGTATTTGAGTTGTGGTGAATCCTTGATTGGTGTTCGACTCGTTTGTCATCACCTTTTTAGTTTTTGTTGATTGAAAGTGTTTCTACAGTGATTTTTATCTTTAAAGTGGGAGCACTAATTCAGGTTCCACAGTGGATGAGTAGCTCTTCACTTGTGAAAATTAACAGGATTTTAATAGCTGTGGTTGTTCTCCTGGCACCTCTGCTCTGTGGGCTATGAAATTTTCACAGATTTATTTGTTTAATTCTTCAGTTAAAACCTTTTTAATTTAATCTGAAAGGTTGTTTTGTTTGTTCATGCCACGTCTAATGGACTTGTGCTGTTCCTCTGTTGTCTCCCCTTCAGTACCATGCAGAATCATTCACAGTTTTCCTGCTGAGAAGATGCCATTCAGACATACTGTAGCAACAGAGACCGTTATACTCTCCTCATTCCCCCAAGCAAGCAGGATTTATTAGCTCCCTTTAGGTCCCTTTGAGACTTCTTGAACATTTAATTCTCTCTTGAATTTGAAGCGGATATCTCACTGCTGATTCAAGTGTATTTCTCATTTCTTTCGCTAAAAGAGGAGTTTTGTATTCAACTCGGGCTTTAAACTGAGCTGTGTTTTTCTGGCTTGGTCCATCTTATTCATTTTGCTCTATACACATCCTCCCAACCCATCAATATTGCTTCATTAATGTTTTAAAGACTCTTGGGAAAAGCCATGCGTCTTAGCACATTCCCAGAATTGAATTATGGATCCTCTGGGACTCTGGAATCTTCGAACATATATAGAATGACCGAGTAGTCTTATGTGGGTCACTCCATGTCAACTCAGCCATCCCAGTTTAAGCTGTGTGAATGAGAGGCTAAGTATTAGGAACACTTTCAAATATAATGCAAAAATGAATGTAGTCCATTTGGCCCAAAGGAGACACTTTTCTGAAATCTATCTCCGTTGTAAATGGTCATGTTGCTCACCCTTTCTCCTGGTAATCTTACACCAGCTTCTGGTGCTTAGACCAGGATTATTTCATTTCTGACATCCACAAAAACTGGAAATGAAGCGGCTTTGAGAAATAGAATCAATAAACTGTTCACAGCTGAGAATGCTCAGTCTCCAATTCAATTTAGAGGAAACTAAGTGAATGATGCGAGCTTGAATTGTTTTGAAAATGATTGATTTATTCTGGCTCAGGAGGCAACACTTAAAAATTGATAACCAGTAAAATAATTTAAGTAGAGCTTTAGAATTATTTAAGGGCCAGAAAATTAAATGACCTTTTTATTTTCTATGAAAGTCAGAAGAAGTAGAACATTAGGTGAGTTGGCATGCAGTGACCCACATGTGAAACATAACCGGTGACTGTTTGGATCTGTAACATTTTTAATACCTGGTAGTAAATGTTATTTAATCTCTGTCTGCAGTAATAGATGTGCAGGCGTTCGAGCGCCTCCTGGGCTCCTGTAAGGAGATCATGAAGAGGAACATCGCCCATTATGAGGAGCAGCTGGTGGCTCTGTTCGGCTCCAGCATGGACCTGAGAGACTGAGCCTCCCACACCACCCTCCGTGCCTTCTTTTACACACAAACACACACACATATACACAGGCAGACATATGTCCTCTCCCACATCATGCAGTGGCTATAAGGACTCATAAGCATTATACAGATGGTGCAAAAGCACAGGAAAGTGTACTTGGCTCACCTGCAGGTACATATATCGTCACTGAGTTTGAACACACTCACCCTCTCACACATATGTGCACACTGACACCTGTGGTAGGCACAGAGTCGCACACCTCACTTAGTCTGCTCAAGCTGGAGCACATACTAGCTCAACAGATTCCTTGATAATCTGACTTTGGTTAGACACACACATATACACACACACATACACACACTCACACAGAGCCAGCTAAAGGCCACACGCCTCATAGCTTGAGCCAGCTTCAACCTCTCAGTATGAATGTCTTTGCTGCGGCGACCTTAATACAGGCAAAGCAGTGCAAGGACATCAAGTACGCACGCACTCCATACGCACATTTGAAAACACATCCTCATGCTTCATGTGTGCAGGCTTTACATTCACGTGAGCACTTGAACAACTCTGAGTTGTTCCATGCCTCAGCCAAGGACACATCAACATAAAGGCACACACAGGGTTAACAGGTACAGACGCTTCAAAACACAACCACACCCGCAAAACACACGGTGGAGACGAAAAACTTCAAAAATCTCAAAAAAAAAAAAGAAGAAATTTAAAGAAGAGAAGTTTTAGAAACATTTTATGAAGATAAAAACAGAAGCTTTGATAAAAATATTATTTAAATAAAAAAAAGTGTTTCCTCTTTGGGAAGCTGGGGTGCAGAACTTTGTGAGCGCACTCCATTTTCTTCCTCTACAGTTGTTGGTTGAGTTGAGTTAGTGCTGGTGATTATTGCAGTACCACAGGGGAAGCAGTTTAAAAACAATAACCCTACATTTTCTGGGCCATTGTTATGTCATTGACGCCACGCTTCATTGTACTGAGTTAATTATTAATGTATTGTTATTATATATTCATTTCTTTTTGTTTTACTTTGACCAGTTCTTGATAAAATTCACCATCCATCTCTTATAAAATGTAAAAAAACTGAAAAAAAATCTAATAAACATATTAGTGCTTAATTCTCCTTGATTATCCTTGAATGAGTTGTCCTGGATTTAAGAAAAAGTTACAATAAAGTGAACATTTTGGTAAAAGTCTTGCCTGTTGTTTTTTTATTTTTAAATCAACTGTCTAGTGCTTTGTAAGCAATGTGTATGAGTGATTTGGATGATTCAGTTGTACATGCATGCAGATGGACATCTTACGGTAGATCTTAAACAGCAAAAACATGTATGTATTATTTATTAGAAGTGTCTTTTAGTTAAGGGTCTTGTAAGGACTACTGCATTAATGTTTTTCTTGTAATTCTTTGCTTTGTTTACGTTATTCCTGTTTAACTGTCATGTTTCTCCAAACTGTATGCACATACAGTCATTCTTATTTAAGCTTATAGTAGCTACTGAAGTCCAACATTGCAGTGCGAGTTGAATATTTATCAAAACTGCCTCTTTCTCTCGGATGGAGAATGTATACTGTAAACCAGCATAGGCCATGTCCACAATGGTTTTATTTATTGTGGACCCAAAATGCAGCACAGTAGTTGTGGTACTGGTACCAGGATATATGCCTCAGTCTCTATTCAGTCCTCTTGTGGTGTCTAAGAAATTAGAAATGATACACAATTTCAATAGATGATCCACCAATGGAAATATGATTGGGGTGTGATCTGATTATAATAAAGTGACGAATTTCTTTACTCATACTTGCATTTAAGGTAATATTATCCTGGATAAATTCTCCAGTTTTCCTCCTACATGTCCTATCATCCCTGAGGAGTATCCTGACCTATCTGGATACACCAGAAGAAGGTACAGTATGAGAAAGTGGTCTTGTATACAAGTGTGTTGTCAGACTATCACAAAGTAAATATTTGGGGTGCCAAAAACCCTCTGACTTTCAGGAATAGTTTAAAAAGCACAGATGTATCCAATAAACCACATCCTGTTGACGTAACTTTTCTTCATTCTGAACCACCAACTCATTTTACATGCAGTGAACTCTCAGGTATTGCTTACATTATGTGATAACACTCCCATCCGCAAGAGGGCAGTCATGAGATCCCGTGAAAATAGCTCGCCAGCCACATTTCCTTCCGTGTGCGTGTTGGACTGTTTTTAAACTGTCACTGGGTCAGACACCGTGAGCTGCTATCAGCTGTTGTAAGTGTAGCGAGAAGTTGGAGCTGACCGCAGATCAGCTGAGAGTAAAGCCGTGGATTTCACAGGAGGACGAGCACTAGACTAAAAATGTAGGTAACATTACGCTGTGGTAAGAAAGAGTGCACAGCTTTGCTGTAAAATGGATGTTAAACAAGTTTTTGCTCCTGATTTCTTATCGGTACCATTGCTCTGGATGCACCGTTTAAAGCAGAAAATGAGCAAACAATCTGAGACGCATGTAGCTGCCAGTATTTGTACTCCTGCCTTAAATGGAGGTGGAAGCCAAGAAAGCCAGGGATAATCAAACCAGTGTGTATAACCACTTTGTTATCAGTCCAGTTAAACGATTTTCTTCTTATTAGCAGCATCCTAGTAGTAGCAGGCTGAGATAACAGTTTAAATGACAGATAAAAGTTTTTTGTTTTTTTTTAGAAATCAACATTTTCTCACTCATCTGAACTTTAACATATGTTATATGCCCCGCCCCCCAAAAAATGTAAAATTTTTAGAGAATATATAATGGAACAACCAGCAAATGAAATTGTATGTAGAAGGTATTGCACCATTGCACACATTACGAATCAAGGTTTCTCTCTACAATAACAGACTTTAACATGCCTCATCTTCATTGTATTCTACCCACCTGGTCTGTTTGCGTAGAGTAAAAGTATTTTTTTTTTTAAACAAACAAACAAAAAGCCAAGATAATAAAGGGCGTTTTAAAAAAGTAAGAAAGATATAGGGAACATTTGACATTTACAAATCTTGAATACATATAAAACCAGAGGGACCAGCCAAGGATAGGATCAGCTCCATGTAGTTTCCTTAATGATTAGTGCGCATGAGCGGTTCGTGTCGGACTGTTTCTTCCTCTTCTTTCTCAAATTTACATCCCCAATTGTTTAAAGTTGGATTTTCAGCCTCTGTTCTTTAAAAAAAATCTAACTTCTTTCAACTTTTATATGTTTGTGTTTTATTGAACAGTATAATCATAATATAAAGGATAAGGCGTGGCTGTGGTCGCCATGTTCCCACAATGCATAGCGAGCATGCAGTCGTTAATGTTTATTCAATTTTAAACAATTCACAGAAATAACTACTTGAATGATTTTATTAGTTTTACTTAAATATAAAAATGTATTTTATTCTTTATGGTCACAAAAAAATAACTTGGTGACAATGAACCATGACAGAGAACGCTATGACGGAGATATAAAGAGGACCCATTGCCACGCTGTAGTCAGACAACTCTTGTTTCTCTTCAGATCGTATAAATCTTTCGCCTTTTACTAAAGATTTCCGTGGAGAGGAACAATAAGAGTATAACTTAATTTTTTGATGCCCTGCTTTTGTGGGGCTTCCTATATTGTACAAAGTAATATAACATTTAGAATACTTGATCATACCAAGTGTTGGTCAACAAGTTTGCCAGTGTCATGTGGCACAATCGTTTACATAGAAAGGTGGTGTCAGTAGTACTTTTTTATTTTGGTGCTGAAATGTTTTATCATATCCAACTAAAATTATTACTTTATATCTGCTGTTCAATAAAAAAGATGTAAAGGTATAAACTGGATTAGAACAACAATGCTAACAAGGCAAGAAAGATAGGAAATTATATATAGACATAAAAGATTAAAATGTGGTGGCACCTGAATTATGGATGGAGATATATTGAAATGTGAAACATTAAAAGTGTTATAAAGAAGTTTTTACTCACACTGAAATAAACTAACAATTTTCAGCTCTTTTTAGAAAAGAAAAAAAAATGCAAAAAGATTATATCCAAAGTGTCACTTAAGTGAAATGCAGTTCTTCATTTTCTATGTAAGCATCAGTCAACTACCAGTTTCCTGTTGCAGCACTTTGCCTTGTGTAGTATGTGACAAGCTCATAACTGTTACACAGTCAGCTGTTAGGTTCATCTCTTCTCTCTCTGTCGGTGAGTCAGAATTGTTTTTCATTTATTTGTTATTTTAAGTATTTATTCAAGGCTCTTTGAACCTTTATGTCATTTTCATCTGCTTTGCAAATTAACTTTTGCTCACAGTTGTCAGATGCGCTCATCTCTGTCGTTCCGCTTCTTTAAGGCCTAATAACCTGTATGGATCCTCTCGCAACCGTTTATGATGCCCTAGCATTGCATGATAACATCAACTGTAACAATGTGACTGTCCTCCAGCAGGTCTTGGCTCAGTTCTTGATGAAAAAATGGCATTTTTTGACATTGTGGTCCAATAACAGTTGAGAAAATTAGGCTCCAGTAGGCTTTTTGTTATCTTAAATTCTGAATATAACTTTTATATTAATGTAAATAATTAGCAAGAAAATACAACACTGTTAAAATCATTATGATTTGCGGATCAAGGGTGCGCTTACTGAGAAACAGGTCAGCTTTTTAAGCGACTGTGGGGAAAAAAAGTGTTAGATAACGACTACTTCCTCATTGATAATGATGACAGCAGTTTAACAGTTAGAAACTATGATAAAAAACCTCACCAGACATCAACTTTGACAAAGATCCAAGCAAAAAAAGATATCTATTTGTTATATGTTATATATCTGTATTTGCTTTTTGGTCATCGTTATATTAACTGTGAGCGATTTGAAGTCAAACAAACATCATTAAATGAACTGAACCATTTTCTTCATGCTGGACACAAATTAAATGCATTTGGGTTCAGCTCAAAATAATATGAATCAGCAAGTAGCTCAAAAATTACAGGCAGAACATACAGAAAATTACAGCTTTTATGTCTGAATCAGGCACCTTTTTATCCTCAGCCTTATGTTATAAATACACAGTGGGCACAAAAATGAAGAAGCATCTCTTTTAGGCAATGAGCGCTTTGATATGTCACAACTGCACGAGCGAATCCTTCCATGTGATGAGTTTCTGAGATAAAGTTAAGGTTATCTGAGGGGGGGGGACTCACCTTTTTTAGGTCAGGGATGTGATTTTTCATTTGGAAGATGTTATCTTGTGCAAATGGTGCAAATATTTAAAAAGTCAAGCCTGAAGCCATAAAAGAAAAAAAACAAAAGCTTAGAGCTTGAAAAATGTTGATTTCAATACCTGAAAGGCCTTTTATGTCATATCGGACACACAGAAAGTTGTTGCACTAAAGATAGTGGAGTTGCTATAAGAGATTGATGGAGAGAATTTGAAATGTGTTTCATTTGACATGACATGACTGTAGAGGAGGTGTGTAGTGTGTAGTTTTGATTGTTGCACTAATGTTATCATAGCATGCAGTATTTTGGATGAAGATGAGAAGTTGAGCGCATCTCAATGCTTCCACCAGCAGATACTCATATAATAATGATAATGAATCATTTTTACTTTCTCAACCCTGATTGGTAAATCGGTCTGCATTTTACCCACATAGCAGTGGGCTGCTATGATTTGGTATCCAGGGGTTACCTTTCTTGGCCCATTGGGGACTTAAAAATCTGGGTTCACCTCTGAAACCATTAGGCTACCACGCCCCCGATATATGCTCTACATCCCAACACTTCATCTAAACTGGATTTAGATTTTTTTCTAGGTTGATAATCTGTGAGAGAACCTGGAGGGATGGATAGTGAAGGTTAAAATGTAAAGCTTAGAGATTAGAAGGAGATCAACACTCTAGTTTTAGCCCCCTGCAAGTGTCTCCTTTTATAGCAGATACAGAACTTAGTGACTGTAAGACGGTGGCATGATACACATCCACATACACAGTAAACTGAGACAGATGTGTTTCCCAGAGTGCATCTTCAATTATTTAGACCAGGGCTACTCAGTTCGGTCCTATGAGGGCTGCAGTCCTGCAGGTTTTCAATGTATCCCTGCTCCAACGCACCTGACTCAAATTAATTAGTCATTGTGCAGAACTCTATAGGCTGTTGGATCCATTGAATTTGAGTCAGGTCGGTTGTAGCAGGGAAATATTGAAAACCTGCAGGACTGCAGCCCTCGTAGGACCGAACTGAGTAGCCCTGATTTAGACCTTTTTGGATCAAACTACTCTGAGCAGAATTATGTCATGACCACAAAAGTTTCTAACTTTGTCACACTTAGTTATAGAAGTTGAATAAAGACTGACTTAAACCCTGATCATCACAGGTCTGAGCCCATAAAACCCTCAAATTCCAAACCGGACAGCAGAGCTGAGCTGTATGTTGATCTGCACCCGGTCCCAACTCCAGACTGTCAGACAAAACACACGGAAAAGGTCTCAACATCGGATGAAGAAGCCGAAGGGAAGCCTCACGGGGACTCTGAGCGACCGGAGAGGATCCGCTTGGTTCCAATCCACCAGCGTCCAGACCTGCTGCTTCCCTGTGCCGACCTGGTCAACTCTGAGTGGCAGAGAAGCCAGGCTGCCCGGGTCCACTCCCTCCAGAAATCCTGTTCAGAGTTTCCCGTGTGCCTTGTCCTCCTGCAGGGCCACAGAGGGACGGAGAGGCTACTTGGGCACGCCCGGCTATCCCAGGTCATAGGTCACAGTGGCAGCCTCTTCATTGAGTCGGTAGTTGTGTCAAAGGAGGAGCGGGGGAAGGGCCACGGTCGGACTCTGATGGAGGAGACCGAGCGCTACGCCAAACGCAGAGGCTACAAGCGCCTGTGCCTGACCACCCACGATAAACAGCACTTCTACGCCCACCTTGGCTACGTGCTGTCCACACCAGTGCAGAGCTCAGGTGCTGTGATGGCGTTGGTTCCCATGGAGATGCTCATTAGGTTCTCCAGAGTCCCACCTGAAGAGATGAGCAGGCAAAAACAAGCACTTACAGAGATGGATGCTCAAGTATCACAGATCACAGCATCAGGAGGGTCATCTCCACCTTTTGGTTTACCTCCTCCATCTACTTCCATCCCTCCTCCTCCTCCACCACCACCTCTTTCTTCCATACCTCTAGCACCACCTCTCGCTATCCCTCCTCCTCTTCCTCCTCCTCCACCTCCTCCACAGTCTGCAGGACAGCTTGTAGTTCAGACACTGACTGAAACTCCCTACAGAGATGTCAAAGGAGTTCCCATCTTTTGGATGCACAAGGACATTTGATGAACACAGATACACTCAGCAGTGCTTTCACCCACAACAATCCACACACATACAGAAGAAAATGAACACACATACACACACACAAGTATAAAGATGCATTCACAGGAAAACCGTGGTGGAGGAAATAGCAAGCCTAAGAAGTGCATATCAGCTCCACCTTCCAGAATGCTGCTATACACGCTGCACAATCTCTGCAAAGAGACACAAACAGATTGGCAAGACAAACAGAAAGACAGACAAACAACTACAGAGACACAAATGAACTGAAAAAGCTCCGTAGACCAGGAACTGACAACGACAAAGGGCACAAGGCCCTTTTTTGGACGTGGGATTACACAACAATTCAGGGACGCCTAGTGGATTTTAAAAAGCTCTGAATGGACACGCAACAATTTTACCTTCAATGTGCCTTGTTGAACTACCAGACGTCTTATTATATGAGTTATAAAAGAGACTGGTAAATATTTATGGAAATAAAGAGTTTGATAAGATGTTCCTTTGATTTGTGTTTATTTTCGCATCCCCTTTCAGGGATTTGAATCATGATGGCTATTACGATGTAGCAACAGCATGTATTAACATTACAATCAGTAACATATTTAAAGAAAAAATGACCAATCCTTTACAATATGAATAGTTTTGTTTCATAAAATTTCTTAAAAGATAGAAAAGCAGCCAAAAAGGCTTAAGTTAAGTTAAAAAAGCAACATGAAATATTCACAATTATGGGCGCCCTTCAATCAAATCTGATTGCAAAAATCTAAATGTTTCCTCTCACATGTCTGCTTTGTAAAAGATGTATCTGCAGTTTCTGCCACTCTTCCGCTGCCATGTGTTAAACTTTGGTGCTGTCAAATGTTTGAGGCCTTTGTCCTGCTGAAAGATGGGATATCTTCTCCACATCCCTTGTTTTCTGACTCTGGTCAGCACTGAAGACAACTCTGTTAAACACATGGGTGACCTTCTGACCTCATCCCACATCACTACCTTCAGTATCAGTGGAGTCTGCATGATAGATCCTCTGTCATGTTTTACTGTCGGTAGGACCTTCTTTTCTTCATGAACTTTATTTGTAAGCAAACTGTTGCACTACTTTGGTTTCCACTGAAGGTTCCACATTATGGAAAATTACCCCCAAAAGATTGTGGCTTATACAGGATCATTTTTGTAATCTTTAGTCTTGCCTTGTAGTCCCGTTCTTCTTACTGCCATGTCCTTATAGTGCAGGGATCTCAAACTCTGTCCCCCGAAGGCCACTGTCCTGCAGGCTTTAGATGCTTCCCTGCTCCATCACACCAGATTCTAATAAAATGGACCCAAACGCTTTTTCCCAAGTTCTGCTCAATGATTTATTCCTCTCAGTCAGGTGTATTGAAGCAGGGGAATATGTAAAACCTGCGTGGTGGTCCTCCAGGACTGGAATTTGAGATCCCTGTTCTTTAATCAGTTTTTGGCAGTATTTTTTGTTCTTTATGTTGTCTTAAAAGCATGAGTTGTTTTTGCTTGAGGAAACAATTTAAAATCATCAAAAGGCTGCAAATAATTCTGTTCAGACTGGAAAACATTCTGTTTTGCTTTTCTATAGTAAAACCTTGTTATTTTGGTACCTTTTTTAAAAAAAAAAAAGAGAGATTTTATAAAAATGGTTCATTGCACTTATTTCTGAGAATTCATTTCATATTCTGCGCCTGCAGCTCAGAAGTAACTGTTACTTTAATCAGCACAACCAGCACATTTCTATTCAGTCTGTATCCTGCTACAGAGACGCTCTTCCATCAGTAAATCATAGAGGATGATTTCTCTCTCCTGTCAGGAAGGACACGTCATTGGGTGAGCAGCCATGGTGCCGTCTCATCCCCTTCTCCTCCTCCTCTTCCTCATGTCCCGATTCTGCTGCACCTCCCTGATGAGACCCAGCCATCCCCCCTTGGCTGCAGCAGGTCCCATCCTGCAGGACCGGCCCTTCATTGTGGTGTGGAACATGCCCACAGAAAACTGTCAGAAACGCCACAGCATCCAGCTGGACCTGGGCGACTTTGATATTGTGGAGAACCATAAGCAGCGCTTCCAGGGACAGGTGAATGAATGACCATAATGCATCTGGGTGTATTATTGTTGAACTGATAGTGAAACTGCGTTGATTCTGAATCCATTCCAAATGCTTTTTTAACTTACGTTTCAGTGAATTAGAAAATATTTAGACTTGGATATAGACTTTATGAGGATGCACAAGGATTGGTAAATAATATTTTAAGACAAAATGTTTACGTTTTTCCAGAAAATGACCATCTTCTATCGAGACCGCCTGGGAAAATATCCGTACATCTCCCGCGATGGTAGGAAGGTGAACGGAGGAATCCCTCAGCTCGGTGACCTCGCTGATCACCTTTCCCTCACAGACATGCAGCTGTCTGTCTTTTTGCGTCCCAATTTCTCTGGTTTGGCAGTCATCGACTGGGAGGACTGGCAGCCGTTGTGGGAGAACAACTTTGGATCCAGGATGGAGTACCGGAGGCTTTCCAAGCTACTGGTGAGACAGGAGAGACCGGACTTGTTGGAGAAGGCCGTGAAAGTGTTGGCGAAGGAAAAGTTTGAGGAAAGTGCGAGGAGGTTTATGGAAGAGACGCTGCGGCTGGCGGTCAAACATCGGCCCAAAGGATTCTGGGGGTTTTATGGTTTCCCCTTCTGCTTTAATAAACACAAGAGAAAGACAGGTAGAGCAAACATCAACTGGCTGTTTGCGCCACTTCTTGTTAGATAATTGTTCCAGTGCATGTTACTGTAGTTTATGAAATACATAATGGAATAATGTTGATGACTAAAACTAGCATTTAAACAAAGACTCTGAATTTTCAGTCTAATATAACTTGTTATAAAAACTTTTTTTTATGTGTGTGATCAGATAAAACCTACACAGGACGTTGCCACAAGGGTACCAGACAGCAGAATGACCAGCTGTCCTGGCTCTGGACTCAGTCCACGGCGCTCTATCCCAGCATCTACTTACCACCGAGGCTGGCAGGGTCAGCAGATGCAGCTCTGATGATCAGGTACTAACAGTAACATGAATATAGAGTCACCAGTTGTATGTGGCCTCCGTCATAAGCACATCCAACTATAACCTTCATCCAACCAAAGATAACACGTTCAAAGTGATTACTGATGCACCCTTCTATCTTCCACACTCAGACATAGACTTCTGGAGGCTTTGAGGGTGGCATCACTTTGGCGTCATGGCAACAACACCCATCTTGCCACTCCTGTCCTTCCTTATGCCAGGCTGGCATTCACACACACGCTCAACTTTCTCAATAAGGTAGCAGCTCATGAGCACATTGAAATTAACTTTGTAGTGGGAACTCTTGTGCTGTTGAAACTTGAGGCAGTATGTTGCATGACCTAAAGTGTGTGTGTGTGTGTGTGTGTGTGTGTGTGTGTGTGTGTGTGTGTGTGTATGCAGACAGACCTGGAGCACACTCTTGGGGAGAGTGCATCACTTGGCGCAGCTGGAGTTGTGCTGTGGGGTCAAATGAAATTTGCCAAATCCAAGGTATTCGAGAGAAGTTCTCATTATAAGTGTGTTTGTGTGTCTGTGAGTAACCCCCCCCTCTCCTCCCACCTCCCAGAAACAGTGCATCCTCCTCAAAGAGTACATCCACAACGTTTTGGGTCCCTTCGTTCAGTCTCTGAGGTCTGGCACGCAGCGCTGCAGCCTCCAACTTTGCCATGGCAACGGGCGCTGCACCAGGCGACACCCCGGCTGTGGTCACAGTGTGTCTTCAGCTTCCGCTCACATCTCTGACCCTCATGAAATCGGTGACTCCACCAACAGCAAATATTTTCGCAAACACTTCACGTGTCTGTGCTACGCAGGCTGGACTGGGCCGGGGTGTCACGAGAGGAAGGATGAGAGCCGACAGACGCATGATTAACCCAGGCCTTTCTGTTCAGCTGCTGCCAGTCAGCCAAATTCTGTGTGTATTTAAATGCCTTCATCGGAAATAGTTTCAACCTTTGATATATTGTTGATTACTGAGAAATGATATTTTTATGTATATTCTCATTCTTAACATGTTGCTAATAACTAATAAAACCATATGAAGGGAGACATGTTTATATGGCTTTTAGGATTTCAGCTGGTCCACACTTGTAAGCTTCTAATTTTCTACTTTTTGTTATGTAATGGTCACATGTTTGCAAATCTGGACTGCATGCAAGTCATTTTAGCATCCAGACTCTTTTTCCTTTATGGAACCATATTGATGTTATACATGCAGAATGTGATTTGCTTTTATCTTGCTGAAACAAGACCTTTCCTGAAAAGCCTGGACATGATGGTCAGTGTTGATGACGTCTTCAAAAATGTGACCCGCACCATATATTACTAATGTACGCTAGTATTCATGCATCACACAACAGGGAGAGTTTCCTTTGCTGAAGTAGTTTTAGAGTTTTATGTATCTTATATTTGTGGATGCAGTGACAAAATGTGGTTTTCGGTAATGCTTTTCAGAAGCAGCTGCATTCCTGATCCAATGCACTGATTTCCAAAACAGATAAAACCTGGTTTATAAAATGCTGCCTGATAACTTTTACTTAACATCATACTGATATAGTACTAGTTTTCAGACTTGTGTTTAGGGATTTAATGTTTTGTTTTTTTGCAGAATTGGGAATTGGAGATACAAATTCTACGACTCACCCTATCTGGGATGTTCCTTTTGCAAACAGTTGGGTCACTGATCTATTGCTAGTGAAGCTAACTAACCATGACATCCTCCATTTTAGCATCACCCAACTATTCCTATCTTCAGCTGGTTTGCAAACCATTGCCTTCTGTTTTTATTTACATTTTAGACGAATACAGATTTTTTAAAATACATTCTCCAATTCAATGATCACATTATTGATCATATTTGTTTTTCTTTTTGCATTTTGTCGATGTTTTTACATCGTGCTTTAGCTTTAACGATTAGGTTCTTTTTGCCACAGACAAATCCTGGAACAGGTTTTATAAGTTCTGAATCAAAACCTCTTTACTCCTTTTTAACATATTTATAGGTTATTGGTGAAAAAACACATTTTTTTACTATAATTTAGATGGTACATTTAAAAACTTTGTCCCAAAAATATGTTTTACATTAGAAAACGGTGAGACAGTATGATGTTATAAACCAAATCACATAATTTAATCTGACCAAAACAAAATGATTCATATATCAGTCCTTTTTAAAAAATAAAAATCACTGTTGGAGGATAAAGTGTAGATCTCCCAGCTACAACACAGATGACAATCAGAGAAAATTTGGACAAAAGTTTTGAAAAATTAAACAAAAAAAACACACTTTTTTTTTTTTACATCATTTCAAAAATAATTTCATTCCCTGTTGGAACTGTGTGTGAGTTTATAGGCTCACAGTGTTTGGTGTTCTGTGCACATCCTCCTCATGTTCCTCCTCTCATGGATGTCAGGTTTAGTCTCAGAGCCTGAAGTTCTTGGATCAGCTGTGATAACTCTGTGGCTGCAGCTTCCTTCTCCTTCACTGCCTCTGTCAGCATCCGGATGGCGCCGCCCTGCTGGACTGGAAGAGGAACAGGAACAGATACTGAAGTTTATCCTCTAGTCAATTTAAACCACATGTCCAAAAACATTAACTGCAAATTAATAAATAAAGATTTGCTTAAAAGCAGCATCCCGGCCTCACGATTTCAGGTTTAAACTTGAAAAAGAAATTAATTGGAAACTTTTTTTTAAAAAACATCCTTGAAATATTATGAGGAGAGAAAAAGTGAAATCTACCTAAGAAGTAGAAGATGAGCAGCACAGTCAACAGAAGCAACGTGATGATAGCGCAGCCCATGGTGTATGCACGCGATGAACTCGGTGTCAACATATCCTGCAGACGACTCTGCCACTTGCTGCTGGGTGGAGGGCTTATATGATTGACAGATGCCATGTCATGCGTGTACAGGTTCCCGTTGGGAGAGGGTATATGCGCAGGGCGAGGAGGCCTCATCCCTGAAATCAGACAGTGGGGCCAGTCAGTTTGTGTTTGTGGGTTGTATGTGTTTGCAGCTGCGTTAGGGTTGTACCTTTATGGCTGTGTTCGGGGTGTGTTCGGTGGAGGTCATTGATGGAGTCCACAGAATGTAGCTCAATCTCAGTGAGATCTCTTTCGCTGACCCTGTAGAACTGAGGAGTGGTCTGGGAGGAAGGTGGTCTCGACATCTTTCCTTGTTATGAGTGAAACATAAGATGAAGAGATGGTTACTGACTGATGCACTTTTAGAGCAACAATGAGGTCTACATAGGCTCAACGCTGCTCTAAAACTGCTTGAAATGCCTTGTTGGTAGTCACATCATAGCTGCTGGTTTGGTCAATTCTCAAGCATGAAATAAACAACCTCTTTGCCTCTTTAACTAAACACCCACTAGAATTTCTGTCTCTCTTGACTATAAACCTACATTTTCTATACAGTCCAGGTAACAGAGTGTAACTAAAAGCAGCTAAAGCAGACTAGGACTTTTAGGTGGGAAGGCTTAAAGATACAGAAGCTAGAACAGAGGATTTTAGACAGCAGGAGAAAAGTCATGCAGGATGAGAAAGACAACATGTAGAACTGTTCTTGTGCACTCCAAAATAAACATTTCCAAAGTTATTGAAAGATTTGCTCTGCAAAAACTTTGGAACATCCATATTCTGATGTTTAGGGAGATAAACTATCGTGGCTGGGCTGACAGAATGGATTCCATTGTAAATAGATATTTTCTACAAATTATTTCAATGCCCAGTTATTTCCACATATTATTTGTTTAACTTCAGCTCTTTGTTAAAATGTATGAGAGTGAATGCATGATCTGTGTAAAACCTAGAAACTTCTACAGTATTGGTGCATTGAGCTGTTTTAAAAGAGTTGCTGTGCAAAATAAGCTAAGTTACAGTATATATATAAAATGTCACTTGTCAAAATACAACATAGAAATCAGGTTTCCATGGGTTATCTCAGAAGAATGAATAGAAATCAAACAAATGTATATAAATTGTATTAAAATGAAGAAGAGGGTTACATATAAAGAAAAGGGAAAATGAGAAGATCAGCTTAATCTATTCGATGACAAAACACACATGAATAGCTGATTTATCAGAGCTGTTATTAGAGCTGGTTATCAAACCCATAAAGGTACAATGCTGTTGGAACTTGAATCAAAGGACAAAGGACAGAACAGACTGCTACCTAATAACTAACTAACAGAATGAATGAATAGATGATTTACTCTTTCAATCTGCCTCAATACCTAATTTACCACCTACCTGATGGCACTTGAATGCAAAACACTGAGTAGACTCGAGCAGATGTGTCTTACTGAACAGTTACTGGCATCAGATAGACAGTCAGCCCACTTACTTTCAGCCACTACGAACAAAAACTGTTGGCTTCGACACGTCTGCTTGATTCTTGTAGTCAGCTGCTCCTCTCATTCACTTCTCACATGATGATATTTGTCTTCCAACAACAAAAGCAGCAATATATATTCACATCTGTTCTCCAGGAGTCCCACATATGAAGTCCCATGTAATCCCAGCAGTGAAATGTGTCCTTCCACTAAAATCCTTTCTGCTGAATCAAAGAAAAAGAACAGTTTTCTTCTGTGTCTGGGTCTTTAACGCTGCCAGTCACTGAGCAAGACACTCCAGTGCCAACTCAGAGTTATGCCTGTGCCCAAATATTCTGATTAAGCCAGCCCCAGCTGTCCTGGGAGAGCTAGAGACATGGACAGACAGAGGAAGTCTTTTCAGCCTTGTCACCTTCCTCCAAACATGCACATACACATACTCTGCTTAGCAGGCCCCCACGGCCCAAAATAGCAACAGCGACGGGGTTATTATTAGTTGCACAGGCCAAAGGATGACTCCATGACCTGGGTTGAAGGCATTATGGGGTACATGGAGATAAACAAACAGAAGTACTCACATGGACAAATATCACTGTGAGGTGGGCAACTTTATCTGACCAAAAACACCTCTGATGGTTTTAGTATTAAACGTGCGACATTAAACATCCACAACTTCATTGTGTAAGGATTCTTTTGGCTAAACACTTTTATTCACAGGCCATTTCTATGCTTAGAGAGATTGTGAGTGCCATAATTTTGCATCTCTTTGAAGTGTATATCTTTGTGTTTGTTTTTTTGTCTTGTTTTGTTGACACTTTGAGATAAAGTTCCTATAAAGTTATAAAAACCTGAAGAATAGATCTTTGCATCTCAGTTGCATTTTGAAAAGTGTCATTTGGGACACCT
>JBBBVU010000014.1:19483079-19507007 GCA_037177055.1 Atherinosoma microstoma | reverse complement strand
TGAGTATCGTCCGCATAGCAATGGAAATTTATACCGTGCTGTCTGATTATATTACCTAAGGGAAGCATGTACAATGTAAAGAGTATTGGTCTGAGTAGAGAACCCTGAGGAACTCCATGACTTACTCTGGTCTGTGAGGAAGATTCATCATTTACATGAACAAACTGAAATCTATCTGATAAATATGACTGAAACCAGCCTAATGCAGTTCCTTTATTTCCAATAACATCTTCAAGCCTCTGTAGCAGAATGTTGTGATCAATGGTGTTGAATGCAGCACAGAGATATAACAAATTAAGTACAGACAGGAGTCCTTTATCTGAGGCCATGAGAAGATCATTGGGTAACCTTCACCAGTGCTGTCTCTGTGCTTTGATGAGCTCTAAATCCTGACTGAAATTCTTCAAACAGGTCATTTCTGCTCAGATGTGCACATACTTGAGTTGAAACTATTTTCTCCAGAATTTTAGATATGAAAGGGAGGTTGGATATAGGATATAGGTTGGGAGTTTGGGTCAGGAGGCAGCTGTGGCATTTCAGTCAAGTTGTATTTGATTCCAGAAAATCAAATGTGACACAAAATACTAGACTTATATTAATGAATATCCCTTTTTACTTGTTTTATTGTCTTTAATAATATTACCACAAGAGGTCTCCAAATTCAAACAACTTTAAATCCTTCATATTCTGCATGTAAAATTTGATTAGAAATGTTTCCATTTTAATTGAAATGATCATTAACGTAACATGATCAGTTTAAAGAATGTTGTGTGTAATTTCAGTCGACTCATTTGCCTCTTCATTAATGAATGAATTCGTGTGAATCAATGTGGTTACAAGTAGACTGTAGAACAGATGTCAAGTGCAGATAAGAATCATCTGTAAAATTCCATAAAAGTTTAACTTCTGTATCTATCGATGTTTTCTCTGAAAAAGGACACAGATTTCTGCCAGAGATTTTTATTTGGAAAAAGTTCATCCTTTATGATTTTTTTCTTTTTTAGGTGAAGTGACCAGCGGCTGCCCCTCTCCCTGCCTGAAAAAGAATGTTGCCATGGGTTACGTGGATGCAGCATTCACCAAGAACGGAACATCCATCCAGGTTGAAGTCAGGAAAAAAGCAGTGCCGGCAACTGTCAGCAAGATGCCCTTTGTCCCGACCAACTACTATTCTGGATAGGAGACACAGTGATACACTTAAAAGTGGAGTATACTTCCACAGTCTGTCTTGTATTTTGCAATGTTGCCCCCTACTGTTTGACTCCAGCAATGCAAGAACAATATGAGATTTGCAAGTCCTTATTGGTGCATCCTCTGAGAGGAAAAAATATAAAAAATGAAAATGATCATGCTGTAAAATGTGCATCTAATACATTATAAACAAGGCACATGGTTGGAACACTTAACAGGACAGCATCTTACATACAGTATAATACAAAGACTGTACAGCATATTTTTTAAATGCAGCTTGTCATTGTACATAAAGTCTGTCAGTATCCTGTGCAAGTTTAAGAAATGCATTGTGCGTTAGTATGATTTCACATGCGAAGAGACATGTAGTGAATCATAGGCAGGTTACAGATCAGATGGAATCAATTAATGGGCAACATTGTTTATTCTGAGACTGTATGTGTGATCACATACTGAACTTAGAAAGTTCACCATGTTTTGGTTTGCCTTTATCCTGTTTAAAAAGTTTGCAAGTTAATCTGAACAAACTCTTACAAGATAAAAGTTATGTGTGTAGATCCGTTACACGCTAAAATTTCATTAACTGCTTCATGCAGAATATTGGTTATTGATGTTGAAACATCATATAGCACTAATTTGTCACTGCTGGACCAAAACATAAAAACTCCAAATGCTTTTATGGATGTTAAAATGACACATCTGCACTTTTGTTTTCAGTTGTGTTCTTGTTGCCATCAAACGAAAACTGGTAAACAGTTTAAAAGATAAAACAGTTTCTGCTTTCTATCTTCTTGACTTAAACAATGTGACGTGTGATAATTAACACAAACATGGCAATTTTATTTCTATACTGTTTGTTCTTGGGTTTTTTTTTAGTTTTTTTTTTTTTAAAAAAAGGTTAACAACTTAACACTTTCTCAACATTTTGTGAATTCTTTAAGAATTGTTTCCACATGTGGAACAATTAAAGTTCTGATGTTTAGTGTAGAAATGTGTTTTGTCTGGCTACTTAATTTTGTAATTTCTTTATTAAATTAAGACATGGTCTTTTCTATGAATAACTACTGATTTATACCTTAAAGGTGTGCTACTATGTTAGGAACTTGGACTTTCATGTCTAACTGAATGTTATTGTTAACATTTCAAATAAACTTTTTATTAGATTTGGAAAGTTGTTCTCTTTAATAAAGAAAGTGTCCTTCCTATTTTCCCGACCTGGTATTTTATCTGAAATAGTTGCTCGTTTTAAAACAAGATGGTAATTGTGTTGGATTCAAGAAATCTAGAAAATCTGGCTGAAAAACTCAATTTTGGGAGGGAAAAGGTGACCTACCTGTCATCCTACCTATATAGGTCTACTAGATAAATAACACCCCTTTGGTCAATATGGGAATCAAACTTATATTTTAGCAGAAAAAAGTAAACAGGACAAGACAATGTTAAGGGGAAAAAAACTTGAATTAACGTGATAGACCAATTTGGTGTCAGTCAAACAGAAACGGGGGATGTTAACAGAACCAACCTGGCAACCCTGGCTACCGGTCTATTCTGTAGTTACAGAGGGGAAGATGGTGGACTTGGCGACAGCAGCGTTCTCTAAACTCCGTCCTAAACACTTCGAAAAATACTTGCCTTCTCAACCTGGTGTTAGGTATAGATTACCCGGGGACAATCATAGATAATACACGGAGAAAACCGTTGAAGAGAGGGACTTTTTCGCTTCCGGACAACTCTTTATTCTGGGACTGAAGACAGCGGAGAGTTGTAAAACGTGGTGGTTGGTGTGTTCATAACGGACGCTAGCCAACGTTAACCAAAGTGTCAACACAAGTGCAAAAGAAAGTGGCCTTTTCACAGCATCGACCCATCTGAAGAGCTGAACCACGCGGACCATTTGGCTGGTGTCTGTAGCTTTCTTCATCAGTGTAATCAGTGAGGAGCGGACTTGAAGCAGGCTAACTGAAGCTGCTACCTCAGCTAGCTTTGTTGTGACCTGGAGGAACTGAGCGCCGCTCGACATGCCGCGGAGTAAAAAAGGGAAACGTGGCTCCAGTAAGCCGGGTAAGTGGCAGACGCAGCCATGCCAACACTCTCTGGCAAGCGACTAGCGAGAAACCAAAAGGAATATTATAACAGATGTGTAAAAATAACAATTAATACAGACTGAACATCTCGATCGCCACACCTTAAAGCCTGTAGCACTTTGGTATCCATATGGAATGAGCCATGACAGCCAGGCAGCCTGTTGCTCTTCTGGCTTCAGCATGCAAATCTCTCTGTAGTATCTCTCTCTTTTTTTATCCATATATGTATGGTAATTAGAGCCGTAGCTTAGCAGTGCAGACATTGGGGCATTATTAAAACGATTCAGATGTAGCGTCAAATTCTGTGACCTCGTGGATTTACTGAAGATGGTGTTAAACATTAGATTTGACTGTTTCATATCAGTGATGCAGTAGTTTTTAATGAAGATTGTCTGAATTTTGGCCTTTCACATTCTCTGATATTTAAAAAGAAGATGGGGAAAAAACTGCTAACCAAAGCATTGCTTGAAGCATGAGGCCAATATTGCAAAGAGTAAACTGAAATACCTATTTAGGTTACATATTGAATACACTGCCCCCTATAACAGCCTTGACTACATGTTAAACGATTGAAGAACTATCGAAGAAACCATGATGCATAAAACTTTTAGCACCATTGAGGATTCTAGCATGCTGAAGCTACACATGCAGGGTTAAGGTTACCTGCATGTTATTTATAGCTGCAGCGCCATGCCATTTAGATCATGTACAGTAGCTGGTCACTGTGTTGAAGGGGAAAGACCCAGGCACTAAGCGGTTCGGGGTCTTTGAGTTCATATATAATTTGCTGGGCGGCTGCTGTGGAGTTACAGCATCACGTTTCTGACAGTGTACAATAATGTTGGAGACCACGCATGTGCCTCAGCGTGCCCACGTTTTATGGGGTGCTGTTGCTTGTGTAGCACACACGTGGGCCATCTCTCTCATGCAATGAAGATTTATTCCAAATATCACAAATAAAGAGTTACAGAGAAATAATTCTGGTTCTGGAGGTTTTTAAAGCTGTCAGAAGTTCAGTATAGTTGATTAATTATGCAAAGGAATGTTGAAACTGAGTTTATTGATTGAGAAATGCAGCTCATTTGTGATGTTTTCCTCTCCATCATGGTATACCTGCATTTCATCTTTCATTCCTACAACCTTGCACCATGTTTCCTCCATCCACATACTCTATATTTTCAACATCCCTTCATCACTCCAACCACACGTCACCTCCAGGTTCTCTCCGTCAGGAGGTTCTTCAACTGCAGCTCTCAACCAAAGCGTCACTGAAAGGTAACTCCTCCAGTGTTTGACCTCAGCTTCCCATCCAGTAACTCCTGAATCTCCCTACATGCAGTAATAAACCCAAAAGCCACTTTCTAAAATTACCTTGTGTTTGTTCCCAATGCACTGAAACATTTTTAACTTCCTGTCCCTCATTCATCACCTGCCCTGGCTGTTCCCTTTCACATTTCTGAATGGCTGACTTTGCTACAGTCTGTGTCTGGTTTTGCAGTGACACTAAAATGATTTTGTCAGACTTTCTCACATTTATTTATTAAATTATCCCCCCCTTCGTTGCTTTGATTGTTTTTTAAATTTATCATTTATTTATTTATTTTAATAGACTCATCAAAGACCTATATATGAGAGGTTTAGTTACATCTGCTCTTCCTGTTCACCCAACGTGTTTCTATTACAGCTGAGTACCAAAATACAGTCTTGTTTAAACTTTAAACACAGGTTGGGTGGCTAAAATTTTTCCAGCCACCCAACCTCTTTTTCTTACCCCCAGTGAGGGTTGCTAGCTATTGTCTGGGTGACAGTGACGGGGGCAGTTTAGGTCGGCAACGTGGGCAAAAGATATTACGGTGACTTTTTTAGGTAGAAGTGACAGTTTGATTCCCAATACTTCCTACATTAGTGGATATATAACTCTTCCGTGAGGCCAAGTTTTGCTCCTTTGCTCTCGCTGATTTAGTTGGAGAGAAATGCAGACAGCAGCAACTGTGAATGAGCTTTTTGCACATATGCAGCGTTCTTTTCTTTCGTTACTCAGACAGAAACTGGACTGAAAGTGGAATAAAATGGGAAAGTTATTTGTTTTGTCAGATGGCAGTGCTGCTCTAAAATCAAGACCCAGAAGAAATGGTGATGATGAGATCACGAGTTCCTGTACTGTAAAGGCTGTATTCCATAAGGCTCACCCTCAGCAAAATGCTTGTGGTGAAAATGCATTAATGATTAATTTAGTCTTGTTTGCAGTCTTGTGCCTTGCTTCAATAGCTTGTGCCACCCAACTGTTTGTCAGGAGATTCAGACGAACTCTTACTGCTTTGGCCCTGAGCTCTGGTTTGCCTGTCAGCAGAGTCTCTTCCCTGGAGACTGACTGACTATCAAGTGATTGCTATGTAGGCATAAAGTGAAGTGGAAATGTCATGTGAGTCGTGGCAAAGAACTCACACTTCACACGGAACTGTGTGTGGGCAGGCCTGCGTGGGAAGCTGTGCAGTTTTGTTTTTGTTGGGCTGCAAGCATGTAACCTGTGCAGTGGCCAGGAGGTCAAGGATGATGACAGGGAAATTGCAGAATGATACGATCCACTGAGTATATTATCACAGCTCCAAATAGTAGGTTTGTGAGTAAGAGAGCCTGCAGGTTGTTCAGTCAGAGAAGTCGGTGTAAGACACAAAGAAGGCACAGTTGTCCGGGTTCCATTGAGATTTATTGATCTAGATATGTAACGTCAAAGTGCTTTGAGTGGTCACGTGACTAGAAAAGTCCATTCACCATTTCATGGCAAAAACTATATTTTGTTGTAAGATATCACTCAGATGGTGGATATAATTAACTTCTGAAAAACGTAGTTTTATTTGAGCTTTTTTTCCCCCTTAGATTTCAAATGGACTCCTTTTAGGATCAAGTTATGAGCGAGAAATCAAATATTTGATCATAATGCGTGGGACTGCAGATATAGAATGGAAAATTGTGCAATTTTAGATAAATAACAGATTAAAGCGTACGGTGGAAGGTTACATCAGGTACATTTAGTGCACACAGCACGAGAGTCGCTAATAACTGGTTGCTTTTGTCATGAAAATTAATTTGATTTCTTTAATCACATTGTAGCTCGATATAGCCTGAATTTACCTCATTGAAATATATTTTTAGATAACAGTACACTGGTTTTTGCACTGCAATCAAGTTAATGCCCATTTAGGCCAAATGGACCACGGTCTATACTGTCTATGTCACATATTAGATCACTAGTGGTTCCTCTTGCTGTCCGAGTACTTCCCAGAGGTATGGGTAGTTTGAAGTCCTTTGAAAATGCAGAAAATTCCTTCACTGACCTCCTGAAAAGAACATTTTCTATTGCTAAATGAAATATGGGCTTAGGATCCCCCAAAAGTCCTCTTTCCCAGGGACAGTTCCTGCAATTGTAATGCAGCTAAAGATCCTATAAACATAGGGAGATATTACTGAATTAAAAATGTATTGAAATAATGCATTTATATTAATTAAATTTCATTTAATTAACTAAATATGATAAAATATCAAATTGATAAGACTTTACTTCCTTATGTCAGGAAGTTAAGTAAGAGATCTTTTACATTAACCATAACAACATGGTAACACTGTTATTTTGTCTTTTTTTTTTTTTTTTAAGTTTTCACTGTTGTTACCATGTTTCTATGTAAAATTATTTGATATTTAATGCTGAGTAAAACCCTGGAAACTCCCAGTAATCATGTTCTTCCTTCCCAAACAAGGAAATCTCTGATTTCCAAATTATACCAGAAGCTTTGCTAATAATTTCATACCTGTGTCTAAAGCCTAGTTAACAATAGTTGCTGAGAAATTTTGGAAGTTGCTAACAAAAGCCCCACATCAGAAGAAAATCAACTTTTAATCAGCTGCGAACACTTCAAATACATGAGAAAGCTGTCTATTTAACTTCTTGTCACACATAGACCAGGTATTCAGGGATTAAGTCTGAAAATGAATAAAACATGCAGTGTAACCCTGTAGCTGATCTGTTAATTAGCATGAAACCACTCCAACTTTCTCCAAATTGCAAGACGAGTACATCATATGATTGGTGTTATGAAGTTGCGATAATATACTATAAGTGGATCAAAAGGGGTTTTATTAATAGTAACGGCCTACTCTATGTGTTGTTATCAGGCCTGAGGAGTTACAGCAGAATACTTCACATTTTTACATAGCTGCAACATGACTGACCTCTATATCACCTCAACTGTACCGGTTGACTTCAACATTTACACACACACACACACACACACACACGGTCTGACCATTCTGGAGTGCACACACTGAATGAATGAACAAATGAATGGCCACTCTGGTCTTCAGTAATCCCACCAACAGTAGAAAGTCCTGAGCCAGCAGGAACCTGAGGGTTAGCTTAGCTTTGCCTGCCGGCCTCTTACCCCTTCTCAAACACACGTGGCAGGGCTGCGCTGAAACGCAACACCTGCTACTAATAAAAGCATAAATGACGACAGGGCGTTGCCTGACAGAAAATCCTTTCATTATCTGGGGTTTCTTGTATTAAGAATCTGATTATTAATCAAGAGAAAATCTGCTCCTGCAGTAAATGTGTTTTCTTTTGTTCAGAGAGAAACTGTAAATTCCTAACATCACGATTTAAAGACAAAAGAACTGAATACAATGAAGCAACAGCTAAAATAAGCACAGAACTAAATCAAGACCTCACTGATTTATTGAAAACATAGAATGATGAGGATGATAAGGTTTGGATAATATTATTGCAAAGTAAAGATCAGTAGAAACAGATCATTTTTGCAAACAACACATTCACTAAAACTCCCTCTGCAGCTTCTATTATGAGCCGCGTGTCGCCCATCATTTCCCCAACATGCTGGCTGTGAGCTAGTTACACCAGCTGATTTCAAGTCCCCTTTCACCTTACAGCTGCCATGCTATGGACCTTTAGAGATAATGGCTGGTGCTTGAAATGGCAGCAGGACTTGTCTTTGTATCTGATTCAGGAAGAATTCACATATATTTGCTTTCTTTTACAAACAGAGCTTTTGTTTTAAGCAAGACTAAGTAAGAGGATTGAATTTCTATTTATTTAACATCCATCATGCAGCTGTAACCCACGGCTTGTTCACTCCTTTCTGTCCACATCCATATCTTTTTTTTATTCTGTCTGTCTCACATATTGTGGATGTGTTCCCTTTTATCCTCTAGGTGTTAGAAATGGGATGAGGGGAGAGTTCGCGGCCAGCGATGATGAGCTGATGTCTGATATTCTCAGCCACTGCAGTAGTGCCAGCGAAAGTGCCTCCGTGCTGGAAGAAGGCACAGGTTTGTACAGACCTACTAATAATATTATTTGTAGTGTGTTACCTTGAAATGAATATGTGAGCTGAAATCAGTTTGCAATTAATCATTCTTTTCTTGATTTATTAAAAAAAAGAGGATATCTGTGGTTGTTTGACTCCTCGGCTGGGGTAATAAATGTAAGAACATAGTGAAAACCTCAGCATTGTTTGTAGTTTAGTTGTTTTTCTGTCCGTTTGAAATGAATTCTCATCAACAACTTCATTCAGTTAATGTATTATTAAATCACTTGACATTTCTTCCATCAATTCAACCATAAACTCTTCTCACATTTTAAATTACATGTGCTCACTGTTCCAACACAGGGAGTGAGCAGGTGGATGAGCAGACTGCCCAGGAGGAAACCGAAGACAAACTCAAACAATGTATAGACAACCTAATGGAAAAGAGGTGAGGTTTCTTCTTATTAAGGAACAGATACAAATGCAGAGTTGATCGTGTAATGCCAGACTCTTGTGCAGATACTAAAGAAAGTGACGTTCTTGTGTCTTGCTTTCACCGCTCTCAGTGCAAAGACGCGTCTAGCAGCCCTCGAGTCATTGCGACAAGCCTTCTCCTCTAAAGTGCTGTGTGACTTCATGACAGAGAGACGCCTCACTGTGAGTGACTGCCTGGAAAGGAGTCTTAAAAAAGGTAATGCAAAGCAAGTTTGTGTGCATTTATTTCTAGATATTAGTGTTTACACAATGTTGCATAAAACTTTATTCAAACTTGAAGACATCCATTTGTAAAGTTCTGCTTTACGTAGTCTTCTGCAGCTGAAAACATTTGCCTTTAGATGAGACAGAAGCCCCATGAAAAACAGCATTAACAGATGAATGATAACCATCATTCCCTCCTCTGTTCCCTTCATGTGTCCAGGAAGTGGGGAGGAGCAGGCAGCAGCAGCCACAGTCCTGATCCTGCTCTGTATCCAGCTGGGAGGTGGAGACGAGGCGGAGGAGAGTTTAAAGATGCTTCGTCCTATCCTCACTGCCATCCTGATTGACAACAGTGCCAGTATAGCAGCTCGCCAGAGTGTTAGTAATCACATTAACCACCTCTTCTATTTCACACAGCTTTGGATTTGGGCTCTTTGACAGAGAAAAAGGGAGGGGGGGGAAAACCTAAGGAGCCAAAAACGAAACCGCAAATAACCAAAAGTCCTACGCATCATAATCAACCAAAAATTTAAAGCCTGTTGTTCAGCCGTGAGTTAATCAAGTGCAGATTCTGAAATGCTTTTCATCCACCTGCTGTCCTCACACCTGCCTCAAATTTATTTGTAATCAAGTGAACTACAGCTTCAGAATCAGTTTATATCAAAGGAAATGTTAAAGATAGGGGATTTCTGTTGTTTTGAGTTCATTTAGTTAAAAATGGAGTGAAGTTTCAGTTCACTCTGACCATTCAGGAAGCAACAAGACATGAAAAAGGATGTTAGACTTTGTTTAGTAGACTTTCGAGGACAGTGTGAAAGTGAACAGAAACAATTTTAGCCGTCTTGCTGATCATGTTGATCTCTGCTCGGATGAGCCCAATCATTGTGGCCGAAAAAACAAAACTAATAATTCTCCGTTAAATATATGAATGAGTTACCATATGTACTGGCTAGTTGGGCTGTGTGGAAATCTGCTTGTGATGTTTTTGTTTAAATTAATGTCTCATATTTTGTCTGTTTCATATTTCTGTCTGTTACCTCCATCAGTGTGCCAGGGCTTTGGGAATGTGCTGTTACGTCTCAACTGCTGAAGAAGGAGAGGTGAGATTGATCAGTAACTCTTAAGAGTTTATAAAGACTCGAGTATATCAAACTTAGAGACATGGGACCACTCAGGCAGAATCGAGCATGGCTTTGGTATACTTGCCATTTATCATGAGCTTGGTAGTAATATTATGCAGGTTTACAAAGTCAGCCTGTCTTTCTCTTTTCTTATCTCATTATGTTTTCTTTTTTAATTCTTAATATGGCAGGACTTGGTCAAGTCATTGGCTCTCCTGGAGAGCATCTTCATGTCTTCCTACCCCAACAGAGAGGGAACCCTGCCTACACTGAAGCCTGGCAGTCCGGGCCTCTACAGTGCATCCCTACAGGCCTGGTCGCTGCTGGTCACCCTCTGTCCTCCTTCCAGACTCAACGTGGTGCTGGACTTGTGAGTGATGCAGTGTTTAAAAATCAGTTTAATCTAACTCTAGATATTTTAGCTGGATTCGAAGTGGCTGATTTTATAATGTGTTAATAAAAATGCAACAACCTTTAAACGCCCTTAAATTATTTGTCGTATTTTTATGAAATAGTGTTTTTGAAACAGCTGAATTTCACATCTGAATATTTTTGCACTTTGAATACGCAACGACGTCTCCTTAAACAGAAAACGGCAGTACTTTTCTGTTGGATGCTTATCTTTATTCATGTGGTGTTATCTGTCACCACTGCAAGAGTCCAATGTTGAAACCGTTCCAGCTATTAAAATTAGTTTGAACATGTCATCTGGTGGTGTAGGATTTTATGAATGAGTCAGCAATGGTCTTAACTTCCTCTTTGCTCCTTTGGACTGTGTGGAAGTGACATTTAACACAGATAACTCATGATTTTTAGTAAAAATGTGGGGATTGATTACTCATTTTTTAACTTACAAAATTTAGCTTTGTTTGTTGTCCTCTTCCAGCCACCTCCCTAAGCTGCAAGCTTGTCTTCAGAGCAGTGATGTTAACTACAGGATTGCAGTGGGGGAGACCATCGCCCTGCTGGTGGAGTTGGGTCGTGATATAGATGAGGTAAACTGTTGTTGTATTTGTATTTGTTTGGATGCGGCCACAGACTTAAAGTACAAATAACAGAAACACCCTGTGGCAGCAGGTCTAACATTATAGGCGGTAGGATTTAGAATATTTAGTTTTTATTGTCATGTTAGTGTGTAATGTTTTGCCAACGTGTGTGTGTGTGTTTATAGGAGTTTGAGGTGGAGGACAGGGAAAGCCTGTGTGAATGTCTGAAGAGTTTAGCCACAGATGGCAACAAACACAGAGCCAAAAACGACAGAAGGAAACAACGCTCTATCTTCAGAGAGGTCCTACACTACATAGAGGTGAGGAGCGATCACGTGTATCTAAACCCCCGTTTCCACCAGCAGGTCCGGGTTGGTACGGGATAGGTTGTCACACATGTTTTTAGTATCACAGCAAGAAATATGTCGGCTACCAGAATATTCAACCCGTCCTACTTTTTTGGGATCCTTCTGTTGGGATCCCAATCTTACTTATTCAAACCAAAAAGGGTGGAGCTTGACACACTGCAATCTGATCATTGGTCAAAAGTGTCATCACTTCCTGTGCGACTTGGCATTAAAAACAAACATGTTTAAACATACAGTAGATTTTTTGTTGTTTAAAACCACATGCCGGGAAGAAAGAACTAACTGCTGGATGTCCACCTTCCTCCTCCTTTGTTTCTGTGTCGTGGTTATAATTCAAGAAGCCATCTGGAAACCTGATTCTCCAAACTGAGAGCACTCTGACTGCTGTCTGCTGCATCAGTCAGTGCGCTAAGGACGCCACCTAGCCTCATTTATTAAACACTAAATATCCCTGTTATTATCTTTTATGCCTCATCTTCATTTTCTGTCATAGAACGAGGATTTCACCGAGGAAAGGATCAAATTTGGAGTGGAGAGTGTTTACATTGACAGCTGGTTAAGGAGAAGAATCTATGACGCCTTCAAGGAGATCCTGGAATCTGGAGTTAGACACCATCTACAGGTAAGAAACTCAAAAGCTAATGTACTCAAGCTAAGTACAAATGAGCTAGTTCCAACAGGCAAAATGGCATTTCTGTTCAGATGGCCTGGGTCTCTGAGAGGTTCATGATGGTAGGGACAACTTCCTACACTGCAGACAGTTTGATTTGACCAACGCTGTTGAACAGTGTCACAGCTCTGTAGTCACATATTCTGTCACATGTGGCCACCATGAAACAAAAATCCGAAGAATCTTTCCCTACAAAAAGCACCTGGCAGAGGTGTGAGACTTTTCAGATTCACAGAAACAAACTCAGGAAAGGTAAAAAAAAAAAAAGCTGAAACAAGATGAAAGAAGCCGAAGGACCACAGCAGCTGAAGTGGGTCTGACTGCCGTACCAACAAGGGAACAGTTAAAGCTGTTCTGCTCTTCGGTTAACTTCCTCATACAAAATTAATCTAAGCAGTGATTTCCAAACACTTTAAAGTAAGATGTGCAGTATTTCACTCATGTAGCAGATGGACTAGAAAGAAAATGCAACCAACTCAACAGGAATTAAATTTATACTTCAGTTAATTCCATTTAATTTGATATTTTAATTGATGTTGAATAGATGATCATTTTTATTGTAAATTGCTCCCAACAACAAAAAAAAAACAATTATAAAAAACAACTATTACCCCCCTAGAACATCAAATTAATATATTTTGATCTTATCATTTTGATCTCTAATATATTTTGACTCTTGTTGGGGGCCCGGGGCACCCCCCTCAATATAATGGTAGGGTAAACACTGCGATACATACAAGTGAACATAGTATTGTGTATCAACTTGAAAGCTAAATACTTACTCCAGTTGCCATTTTTGGTACATCTTTCATCTTCATCTTCATTTTGAGGCTAAAAATTTGAAGGTTGCATCTCTGAGGTTTCTAACCTGAATTCAGGATTTCTGTGAACTGATGTTGGATTGGCTCAAACACAGCAGCAGCACACTATCTTCAACTTAACCAGAGTAGCAGTTATGTGTGTGATTCATATCCAAAATTTCTCATTGAGGGAGAAACAGATGTGCTTCCAGACCCTTTTCTGAGTTGTAGTTTGTTTAGGACAATACTGTTTAAACATGATCACTTTTTAAATCATTTTAAATGTATTTGAAGAAACATGTTTATATTGTATTTCACATCCTCCTTGTTCTTCTCAGTTGCTTTGTATGACATTAAACAACACAGCTGTATTGTTTAATGTTGTCTTGTTTGGTCCAGTTTAACCCACTTGTGCGTGACATCTTTGGCCTCGGACCCCCCATCATCTTGGACGCGTCCATCAAAACCAACAAGATCTCACGGTTTGAGAAGGTGACGGTGCATCTTTTGGTTTTCAGCAGAAACCATCAGTCATTCCATTCATTTGCTTCTCTTTCTGCATTTATGCTGCATCCATGTTTTAAGTCGAAGGCTTGTGATTGCAGGCAGACAGGAATTAATATCTCACTCTTTTTGTCCTGAACAGCATCTTTTCAACTCCGCTGCCTTCAAAGCCAGAACTAAACAGAGGAACAAAGTCAGGGACAAACGTGCCGACATCATGTGAGAGAAGGATGAATATGAAGTGAAAGGAGTAGGCGGGGAACTCCTCGGGCTGTACTGTGACGAATACAACACAATGCCTTCAATTCTTCACCTGTTAGACACACAGAGACTCAACAACAAGGGTTTTTTTCACTATTCTTCATGTGCAATCGAACTCTCCTAGTTTCAAGAATGATTCCTTTTTATCAGTGAATGTAAATGATCACGTCACTGTAAGAATCCAGATGGTATATTTCACATCTGTGGAACCTTCTTGTTGCTGATGGGTTTTATTTTTGAACAGTCAGCTCAAACCGCAGCCGCATCTTTTGATGGGTCATTCAGGTAAATTTATTTCTAATTTCTTTTTTTCTTTAAAAAGAGCCGAGGAAAATCTCTCCTCGACGGCAGATTTATGCTTCCATGTTTATTCCCTCCATAGTCCTCCACCTTTACACCCAGAAAGGCTACTTCAGCTGCCAAACCAGACAGACTTTAACAATGCAACCTTTAAAACAAATGTGTGTGGTGCTTTGTGTGCGAGTGTGTTTTTATTTGAAATTAATTTAACCATAAAATAAAACGCTTCAACATGATATCAAGCAAATGCCTAATGAAAGAAATCTGAGTTGATATTGTCATCTTTGTATTCATATTTTTGGAAAGGAAATTTCATTTAAACCATTTCTGGTAAATAATTGTATTTTACTTTCTAATTTATTAAGAAATCTGTAATATGTGTTTTTCTTTTTAACAACCTAATGTTAAAAACTGTTTACAAATACAATTATGGGTGAAGATGGCAAGAAGAATTTCTAGAGGATTTTTTTCCACATGTATTTTTGATGCAGGTTGGTGGGTCATACAATATATCCATGTATATGTTCAAGATATTCTGAGAATAGGGATTTATGGAAATAAGTGTATATGAAATATTAGATGAATTTTGATTTTTATTTCCCTCTGTAATGCAGTTTATACATGATGGCTACTAATCAGAGCTGCTGAACAGAGGAGTTTGGTGATGCTTTTTTACTGGTGGTCAGGTTGGCATGTGAAATTCATTGTACCATTTACAGATTTTAAAAAGCAATTTAAATGAATGAAATAGAATAAATTGCTGGTAATTTTGTGAAACATGAAGAAACCAGCACATTTTTTGCAGGATCGCCGTTCAGTTTCACCAAACAATTTTATCAGAACTTGTGGTGCTTGGGCACATGGAAAACAGGTGGATCGAATGAAATAAAGAGCATGTGAACACTTGATTTGTTTTTAGTTATTTAAAATGGTTTTGTAAGGAGTTTCTGGTCTGGAACGATATTTGGGAATTAGTAAGTCAGTGTGAGAGGTCCTAGTGTGTAATATGTAAAGGGGATTTATCGGCAGAAACTTTAAATAATATTTGGAACTTTTTTTATTTTTTGGTAAAGAATAATGAAATGACTAAATATTAAACTTATCTGCCCAGTGATGTATATGTTTAGATAGTATAGGACCTCTTCCATTACACCCATGTTTCTCTAGTAGCCCAGAATGGACAAACCAAACTCAGGTTCTAATGGAGGGTGTTATGCATTTTTAGGATCACTCCTGCATATTTTCCATGGGAGGGTAATGATGTGGATGGTATTCAGTTGGATGCAATCTGCATCTTTCCCTCTAGATATCACTAAATCCCACAGATAGCAATAAAACAAATTAGCATTAACTAATTTTTCTTTTTACGCAAATTTCCAGTTGTAACATTTTCTGTTTTCCCCCATTAAAAGCAGAAGTTGTTTAGAAAACAGAAAAACAAGCATATTGAAATTCTCACCACTGTTTTAGATGCATTTTTGATAGCTTATGTTGTTTAGATAGCATCTAAAAACTGCCATAACTCACTGAGATAAGTAGCTATTATTTCTTTTAGTTAATTATCAATTAGAAAAACTATCTTAATAAGATGGAAGGCTTTGTTTTGATAAAGTTATGTCATAAGATAATTAATCTAATCACGTTTATGGGCTATCTAACTTTAGGTGATTACATTTCTCCCGTTCAAACACTTGTATAAAGAACACTGAAAAAACATGAGAATATACAAGTAAATATAAGAACATTGATAATGAAACACAATGAAAACGAGCCTTGAGAAAGATGACTAAAGCCAGTTTCTAGTTTTAATAAAGAAGCTTTTTAAAAAATCATAATCAACCAATCTCTGCTGCCCCCTTGCGTTCAGTTTCCTCCATTACACCCCCTCAAACTAACCCGAAGTGGTATCGCCCATTCATGAATTCAACATGGAGACGCTGGTACAGTAAAAGTCATTGTTGTAAAATATTGAATCAGGCCCAGGGACAGCTATCCTCTCATTGAGTGATATGAATAAACTCATGAGCTGAAATCGAGGCTCTCGGCTGCTGCTTCGAAGAAGAAACGCATTGATGTCAGCGCATGATGCATGAATCTGCAATTATCTGTGTGGTCAAGGTTGACCGACTGTGATAGCCACGGTGTGATGATTTAATGTGAGTTGTGTGTGCAACAGTAGAGCCGGATGGAGGCTGGATACATCACCGGGGTGTACGGAGAGGTCAGCGGCCTCCCCGCGCCTGTTTCAGCTTATGTGATTGAAGAGCAGCTACCAGAGGTCCGGATCTACACTGTAACAGCAGGTGAGCTAATTGCTGCTAACAGCTCTCTGTGCAGGACACCAATGGTGCTGATGGGTATTATTAACACCTGAGGGGACGCAGGGGAATGAATGAATGGGAACTGCTTCAAAACAAAGAAACAAGACAACCTGAAAGCATTCCTTTGAAAAAATATTATACTGAAATGACCTTCTGTAACAACATATTAGTTTTTATTTAGATGATTCATTAGAACTGACAAATGATGGAATAAAGAGAAGCAAAACTGCAAGATTAAGGTTAATTTCTGCCCTACTCGAGTTTTGCCCCAATTCATAATAAACCATAAAGTGCTGTGATATCGGCTCATCTCAACCTGCCTAGTGTTGAAATTGGCAATTTTACATGGAGCTTTTTTGATCAAATCAAAGAGTTTCCCGCTGAACAGAACAGAGCATGGCTGGAGTCTGACTGCTCACATTAAAAGCAGACCAAAGCCAGCCTTGATTACGATCCAGAAAGTCTGCAAAGTTCATCACATAGTACAAAAATGTCTAATGAGGTAAACAGCGCAGTCAGTGATTTATTATTCTCTGTGGTTTGCTGTTAAAAGTCCTTGGCCTCGGCTTTGATTGGTCCAAAAAATCTTTACTCTCAAGCTGATATTTCTGACTGACGGTCACTAATAGGGGGGATTCCAGAGAAAACCTCACCGTTGTGAACATCCACAGTAAAGCTATATGTGAATCTGATTATTTACCCGTGCTCTGCCGCTGATCTTGTCTTAAGGGTTTAGAAAGACTTACAAGTAAACCCATCTGTTTCTCATGGAGAAGACCACTCAACCTGAGCATGCCAAGATAATTTAACTGGATTGTAGGTTCAGGGAGAAATGGTCATGTCCTCTTCATGACACCACTCCTCATAACTGGCTGAACAGTGGAAGCTATTTGAATGGTATGAGTCTGTGCTGGAGGATTTCATGAACATGAGAAAACTCTATAAGTTATAGTTGTGATAAAGATCTAACCAGGGTAACCTAATGATAATCAAGGTTATTAAATTTCTCTTTATTAAACCAAACTTGAAAACCGTTCACTGTTGTCCACACAGAGTGGAGTCAGAGCGACCTGGTCCGAGGCTCCAGACTTCGCTACACACAGCAGTGGACTCTGATCGCTGATAGCAACAACCACAGGGGCATCAGGACTGTTCTGTCACCAGGATCATGTGCACCCGTGTCTGGAGAGTGAGTTAGTCACCTCGTCGCAGCTCATTTACAGAACTCTGCAAAAAACCACCACCCGCAAGCAGATTTCTTTCCAGCAGTGTTCAGTTTTACTCAAGTGGGCACCGTTTGAATGAATTTTTATTTTTTCTCTTCAGGTTATTGAGTAGACTCTCTCCCATTCAGGGCCTGAGGGCCGTTGTCAGGGAGACAGGCGGCCATCAGCTTTTAGAGGTAAGAAAGATGGACCCAAACATCCCCATTAAAATTCCTGTTCAAACACTCCAGCAGATTCTTGGTTATGGTTGTTGCTGTTTAGATATGGGACTGCCATGGCCTCAGAAAATGTCTCAACCTGACTGCCTTGAACATACATGGCAGAGTGTATGATGATGGTGAGATGGACTGATACTTTTCCTCAGTTTTCTTTTTGTTTTTTGTTTGTCTTTCCCCAACAAAATGTGCTCAGGTGTTTTCTGTACTGAATAAAACGTATTTATGTGTGTGTTCGCAGCCCAGTTCGGCTGTCTGTCGTGGTCAGAGTGTGAGAACAAACTGCTGTATGTAGCTGAGAAAAGCAGGAACTCATCAGCAGAAACACCGGATGGGGAATCTTTCTGCAGAAAGGTATCCGCCACCATCAAAGACATGCAAACTCCTTGCATACGTTCATCCTAAGTTATTAATGACACATAGAAGTGTTTGTGTCCAAACAGGACCGAAGTGTGTACTGTGAGGATTGGGGTGAGGCTCTGACCAATAGAAGCGTCCCAGTTATTTGCGTGGTGGATTTGCGTAATGGTGCTGTCAACATACTGCAAGGTGTCCCGCATGATGTCTCACCTGGGCAGGTTAGGACAGAGAACCTTACTGTCCTCAGATTGTTTGATCCTTAATCGTATCAGCAGAAACGATCAGTAAAGCTTCCGTTTTCATATGTGATGTGTTGTTTTTTCCTCCAGGCTCTGTGGGCTCCCGGTAGTCAGTCTGTGTTTTTCATCGGTTGGTACCACGAACCCTTCAGACTCGGACTGAAGTTCTGCTCCAACCGAAGGTTACAGAGATGCTTTATTTTCTCACTCGGGCTAAAAAACAACAACAAATTTAAGTTCTGAAATAGATGAACTGGATTGTATCCTGATGGGGAAAATGTGTTCAGGAATAGAGACTTGTACTTTCCCTGTGTTTGAATATGTAATCCTTTACAGTCCAAGCTAGAAAAATGAAATGAACTCTTTAATGTAACTATTACAACCTCAGATGTTTCTCCTAGCTGCTTACAAGCAACAAAGAGGAATTTTGACCACTTTCCTCAGTAAAACACTTTCATCTCATCAATGTTTGTGATGCCACGTTGTCTCAGTTTAAACTCAGAACTCTGAGTCTCCATCCATCTTTCCATCTTTTTCTGATAGATTAACTCAGACCAGGTCACAGGGCCAGCAGTCTTTGCTCTTTCAGAGGGATTCCAAGGTATTCCCAAGGAAGCTTAGAGATATAATCTCTCCACCAGGTCCCGGGTCCGCCCCTAGGCCCCCTCCCACTGGGAGATATTCTAAATCTCCCCATTGGAGGAGGTCTGGAAGGCATCCCGACCAGATGCTTAAACCACCTCCTCTGCTTTCTTTTGATACACGGGAGAGACGACTATTCAGAGCCCCCTCTCAAATGTACAAACTCCTTACACTGTCCCTGAGGGTGAGACCATTTCCACGCTTGTATCCATGATTTCATCCTTTTGGTCACTTCGCTTCTCAGCTCGTGACTGTAGGCGAGAGCTGGAACACACATTGACTTGTAAACTGACAGCATCACCTTTCAGCTCAGTGCTATCTTTCATATGGTCGACCGGTACAGCATCCAAGTCACTGCTCATGCCGCTCCGATCTACCCGCCCATTTACCCGCCAGTCTCTCGCTCTGTTCTACCGCAGCTTGTGAACAAAATGCATCCCAGACATACTTACCTCTTCCACCTCAGGTAACATTAACTCTAACTTGGAGTGGGAAATTCGCCTTTTACCTACCCAGGACCGCAGATTTGAAGACAATAGTCAATCTTTATCGAGAAGTAGGCTGTTCTTCTGAGTTTGGAAGCCTCAAGAGGGGAGCACTTCTATAACTCCTGCAACATGACTCCAAGTAGCTGATATGGAAGTCTTTAGCACGGAGCTTCACTTACTTTTTCTAGCTTGGACCATGAATTAAGAAATGAAAAGCGTAACCTCTTGTGTATTATTAGTTGCTGATAGTTTTTGCTTCAAAAGTGACCACTACTGACTGCATTCCTCTCTTTCAGATCAGCTCTGTTTAAACTTGACCTGAATGGACACTGTGGTGAGAACATTACTTCTGTCTCTCTGTTAATGCATGAAGCTCTGCTGACCTCTGACCTCTGTGCTGAACTGTACTGTACATCCTCCTCCCTTCAAACCAGAATGTCTGTCGGGGGACAACCTCTCAGTGTCCTGTCCCAGGTTGAGTCCAGACGGGTCCACCCTGATCTACCTGCAGGGTAAAGTCTTTGGTCCTCACAACCAGTGCCTCAGTCTGCAGCAGGTACTGGGCGTGTCTGTGTGTGTGTGTGTTTCTGTGGATGTCTACATGTGTTCCCTCTGTTGATGGTTGATCTTCTCCACAGCTGGACCTGAAGAGCAGGAAGACCTCCATACTGTTGGATGTTGTGAACAGACCTCAGACTGGTGGGTTAGACTACATGTTTCTGGATTTTAGCCCGAGCAGCAGGTTTAGGATCCATCGCTCCATCTAGAGGCGGGGCTGTTAGAAAACTGGATTGGGATGATGTGAGCTTTTTTATGTCTGTTTCAGGTGAGTTTGCAGGTGTGTATGAAGTTCTGCCGTCCTGCTGCTGGTCTGCAGATAGTCAGAGAGTGGTGTTCAGCAGTGCCTGCAGGAACTGGAAGGTAAACGCTGGCATCATGACCCAGATTTTTCTGACAAATTCTTTATGAGTATAGAAAAAGTCATATTTTCCCTCCATGTCTCTCTTCCAGGACCTCTTTATGGTTGACAAAAGATCAAAGAAAATCACCTTCCTCTCTGATAGTAAGAGTCCATCCTCTCCTTCACTACCTCCTCCTCCTCCTCCTCCTCCTCTCTCTCTTCTGTCCTCCTCTCCATCTCTTATTTTCCCTCCTCCTCCCTCTCTTCTATCCTCGTCTCCATCTCTTATTTTCCCTCCTCCTCCTGCCACCCCACTTTCTCCTTTTCTTCCTCCCCCCCCTTCCCCTTATTGGTCTTATTCTTGTCCACCACCACCTCCTCTTCCTCCTCCTCCCTCACCTCCTCCTCCCCCGTACCCTCTTTTTCCACCTCCCCCTTCTTCTTTTTCTACGTTTCCAGCTCCTCCTCCTGATTCTAACTTTCCCCTTCTTCCTCCTCCTCCTCCTCCTCTTACTCTTCTTCCTCCATCATCTTGTCTTCATCAAGAGCACAAGAGAGAAACTGAAGGTATGAAAAAAGCTAAACCAGTGCTACATCATGTTGGGAAATTAGAAAAATTAAAGTCAAGTAAGATAAATATTTTCATTTCATTTGTCACTGTGTGTGTGTGCATATAAACATTTCATCTCTCTTTTCCCCATCCCCATCACAAGTCTTTGTCCTGTCTTTCATTCGCTGTCTGTTTTTCTGTCTTGTGTCTGCTGCAGAGGTTTACGGCAGCTGGAAGCTGCTGACGGTCCAGAGAGACCTGATGGTGGTCTGCTGCTCCAGCCCTAACGCACCTCCCACCCTGGTACGGAACCACACACACACAAATCGATTTGTAAAAATATGTAAAAAAAAAAAATGTTTCTTTTGTTTCTGGGCCACATGATTGTGTATGTGTGTGTGTGTGTTTGCAGAGGGTGGGATTCCTCCCGTCTACAGGCGAGTCTGTAACCTGGAGAACTCTGCAGCAGCCCGCCATGACCTTCGACTTCCAGTGGTCAGTTCTAGATGTTTCCCCTCCACCAGAGGAGGACAACAAATACTACTGTGAGCTCTCAGTTTCAACTTTGGTCTAAGTTTTCTTCCATGTTGAAGCTCTGTTCTTCATACTTAATCTTTTTGTTCCTGTCTCATCAAGCTGGTTTAGATTTCGGGGCTGTCTTGGTTAAACCGTCTGCTCTGCTCTGTGAAACCGGAACACCTTTGGTCGTCTTCATCCACGGTCTGTATTTACTTTAGATTTGGATGGAGACATTTGGAAATGTTTAATATTACAGCACCTAAAATAAATTCTGTATGGTTTGCCCATCCCCAGGTGGTCCTCACTCCCAGTTCCCTGCAGAGTGGAACGGCACCACAGCTGGGTTGGTTAAACTGGGCTTCGCTGTGCTCATGGGTGAGGCCCGTTTTTCCCTCCTGCACACAAAAGCAAACAAACACTGGCAGGCTTAAAAAAATTGGTTTGACATTTCAGGGGACAACATTTTAGGAAATTCATGAAATTTTGGTGTTGTAGTAAGGTTGTCATAGAAACAGCAGTTAGTCTAATAAGGTGTGGACGTAACTGGCAAGTATGTAATTATACACAAGTACACAAATTGGATTTTCACGTTTTATCCATGAATGACGCAGTAAATTAGCAAAACTAGATAAATGAAAGCACCAACGAAGAAAAAGTGTAAGAAACCTAAAGAGATGCTTACATCCGTTATTTAAATTCATTCTTCCACTGAAGCCGAACCAACTAATGTAACACGCACTCTTTACGCATGGCTGCAGTTATTTAAAACGCTAGTTCAAAAAATAAATAATAAAAAAATAAATCTGAATTAGAAATCTCTTATCATTCAGAGCAAGCTCCTTGAAAGTATTTGATTTTATGTCCATTTATGTTGCCTCTTTTTCCATTTTAGCTTCACCTTTTGTGGCTTGAATTGCTCTTGGAACATTTGTTTGCATAGAAGGGAAAAGATGTACGCATGTTTTTAGTCAAACCAAACACTGGCACCTCAGAGACCCTTCCATATTACTCCATGGAAGATGCCACTTAATCATATTCACCTATCCTGACAAATACACGTCACAGATCAGGCTCATAAATGGGGTTTTGACCTTTGACTGCTGTATCTCCATCCAGTGAACTACCGAGGATCCACAGGGTTTGGCCAGGACAGCATTTTATCCCTGATTGGTCAGATTGGGAGTCAGGATGTAAAAGACGTGCAGGTCAGTTAGTGGTCCTGTCATTTGACAGATTCATGGGCAGCTCACCTTCACCTTGCAAATGTGAAAAAACAATTAGATGTTGCCGTCTTTCCCCAGCGGGCTGTGCTTACTGCGCTGCAGAGCGACACAACCCTCGACCCCAAGCGCTTGGCTGTGATTGGCGGTTCTCACGGTGGCTTCCTGTCCTGCCATCTGCTTGGTCAGTACCCAGGCTTCTACAAAGCATGTGCAGCCAGGAACCCGGTCATCAATGCTGCTACATTACTGGGAACCAGTGATATAGTGGACTGGTGAGAGAACACGCTGATATGTGGCAGCTCATCGACATGTAACGGACTGAAGCTGCAGCACATCTGTGTGAATCTTTTTCCATTCATTTCATTTTCCCTCCTCCAGGCATTACACCAGCGCTGGGTTTCAGTTCTCTTATGACAACATACCCACTGCCGAAGTCCTGGCTGCTATGTTGCAGAAATCCCCCATCACACATGCTGCGCAGGTCAGACGCGCTCAAACATGCTTTAAATACCATCCGAAAAATAAAATAAAATATAAGAAAAACACTTGCATTATATGTTTATATAAATTATACATGAGCTTCATCAAAAAATGAAAACAGGTGGCGTGACATGACTTGGATAGAAGTAACTATGATGCATTGTGGTGTGCAGATCAAGGCTCCAGTGCTACTGATGTTGGGGGGCAGAGACAGGCGAGTGTCTCCACACCAGGGTCTGGAGCTTTACAAAGTGCTGAAGAGCAGAGGTTCACCTGTCAGGTACAACACGGCATCAAATAAGGAAGCTCTGACTAAATAAAACACATATTTGTGCTACAGATGATGTTTTAATTTCACTGCCATTTCTTTGATTTTTTTTTTTTTTTTTTTTTTTTTTTTCTTCCACCTTTTAAAAAAAAAAAAAACCTCAACCAGGTTTCCTTTTCTTTTTCTTTCCAGGT
>JBBBVU010000014.1:19459880-19482979 GCA_037177055.1 Atherinosoma microstoma | reverse complement strand
TCCGATCTAAAACGGCATAAAAGGAGGAAGTTTTGACTAAAGAAAAAACATATTTTTGTTGCAGAGGGTGTTTTAGTTTTATTGCTGTTTTTTTGATTTTTTTTTTTTTTTTTTTTTTTTTTGCTTCCACCTTGTAAAAAAAAAAAAAATCTAAACCAGTTGTCATTCTCTCTCTCTTTCCAGGTTGTTGTGGTTTCCAGAAGATGGACATTCTCTGTCCAGGGTGGACACACAGGCCGACTGCTTCCTCAACACTGTGCTGTGGCTGCAGCAGCATCTCTGAACACCTAGACACAGACCCATACGTTGTGATGAAGCTCTTCTTGCTCTGATAAACGCTGTCAGAAAAGAGCTTGCATCCATTTCTATTCACTATTTCTAGTTTTTAACACAACACTGCCTTTTCTTAATTACACAAAAAAACACCTTCTTTATATTAAAGTCTAATTTTGTAAAGAAAAAAGAAAAGATTCCCAGAGAATGCATGTAATAAATTAAATCCAACACACCTTGGATGAAGTGAAGATTTTGTCATGTTTGGTTATCCAAACCATTTAACTATATCTAATTTTCTTTCTTGCTTGCTTTCATGCTTTCTTGCTTGCTTGAATAAGTTAAAACAATATATTACTATTTGCCAAAAAGCTAGCTTAGTTTTTGAATCCAAATCCCACAACAGGGTTACTAATACACGGTGGATGTAATTGCTACAGAATCCAGCAGATGGCAGGATCGATCTGTTGTAATTAACTTGCTTTTTTGAGTCCTTACAAATGAAAATGTAATCATTGCAGCTCTATGACATAAATGTTTACATGGTTTGTAGATATAATTTTGAATAACTATGCACACTAAGGTGGACATTAAGGAGAGTCTGCTTTATCCACACTGGTGAATAAAAATCACCATCCTTCCCTCCATCTCGCAAGCTAGTCACCTCTCCAGTCTGTGAATGGAGGGAAGGATGGAGATTGAACTGATGAAGAAGTGAAGAGTTAAGAAAAGAGGAGTGAAACAGGGGAAGAAAACCCCTTCAGAAAGCTAACTTAACATCTGACTCTTTGTAACCAAACTGTACAAGACCTGCAGCAGAGCTGTAAACCACCTGAAACCTAATCTGGAGACTGTAAATGAGGCTGTTCACCAGCTTTCTCATGGGTTTACTTGAACAAATGGTCTTCTGTAATGCCGGCCTTTATATCAAGAGATATAAGCAAAACCCAAGAAAGTAATCTCTTTGAATTCTTGTCATGGTGATCCACTCTTGATAATAAAATCCCCAGCTATATCTGATGAGAAGGTGGAAAGAGACACTTGTCTTTACTCCATCTGGCTTTGGGCATTTCTGGATTTCTTAATCATGAGTCTCCTGATATTACAGATACTGGGACATTTTAATTACTTTCTTCTCGGAAACCATCCTTTGTAAAGCCCTATTTTCAGAAACCATCCTTTTAGCCTAACACTGAGATAGTTGCTAGGGAATCAAAGCTTGTCAGTGCTTTGGTGCCATTGTTGAGACTTGATAGTGGCCCGGAACAGTCCCATCCCTTTCATGTCCCAGACATGACAAATGGGCATTCAATCATTTGATACTGGTGACAAATGAGATCCTCAGATGCTGATTTTTGAAAGATTAAACACCCAAGATGAAACTCAGAGGTGGGTGATATCTATGGAAGACTCACACTGGTGTCCCAGACACAGAGGCGGCATTAATTGTCCCTTCCACCAACACCCTGCTCTGCAGCCTTGACTGCAGCTGCCGTTTGATGAAGTCATCGAGATGTGGGTGCTGGATGAGGTCACTAATTTGGGAGGTGGAGAGAAGGATGGAGATTGTGCTGATGAGGAAGTGACGAATAAAGGAAAGAGGAATGAGACAGAGGCGAATGGCTGTTGGAGACAATAAGAGAGCCAGATAGAGGGAGAGGTTCATGGCGCCCCTCTGTGGTATTCTAGCATGTGGGCTGGGGCACTGAGATGAAGCATTGTTGAAAGCGAGAGCCGGGGGAAAGACTCATACCCAGGCTGGGTTTATGTAGGAGGCAGACAGACAAAGAAAGGAAAGACTGAAAGTGTGTTTTCTGATGCTGATGGACAAAGAACCTTTTGGTGTTGGTTTGTTCTGGTGCTTCCCCTCTCCAGCCGACTGCAAAGAAAAAACCAAAGTTAGCAGAACGCAGCAAAGCGGAGGTGGATGGGAAAGAGCTGAACAAGATAGAGCCATGCGGGGTTGGCGTTATGTTTCTCAGAAACAGGACTTTTCCCTCAAACAATTTTAAAATCTCAGCCTCAGAATGACGCCATGGAGGGAGCTCATGGAATAGGCAACAAATGACATTTTATTCTTCCATACAAGTGGAAACTTTACCCAGGTTTTGGCATTGAAGGCATCACCAAAACATCAGGATTTAGTTCTTTAAATATATACTTAAAACATTTCATGGTAGGTTGGCAGGTGTTGCGGGTCAGTTCTCTTAACTTAAAAGAATAGTTTGAACTTCGAGGCCGATGCCAGCAGCCGTTTGGCTTAGCACGACAGGAAACACAGTAGAACAGCTAGCCTGGCTTTGTTTAAAGGAAACAAAATCTGACTACCCGTACCTCTGAAGAACATTGTGACATGTCAAGTCTTGCTTGTGTAATCCATTAAAAGTAACCTAAGAGGGTTTTGACCCTTAATAGGATATGGATCTTAATCTGAGGAATTATAATCACAGCCTCCTGGAAGTTCATTTTGACATAAATGTATCAGGTATAGGGTTTATTTTGGAAAATCAGGGTTTCTTTATTGCTGGAGGGTATTTCTGAGCAAGATTCGCTTTCCCTTTAATTGTTTCTAATCGGGTTAAAAACAACTAATGTTGCATGGTGGAGTCAAGAAAAAGAAAAAAATTGTGACCATGTTTAACTGGAATAGTTGACATTAGATTGAGAAGGTCATTTACGTCACTCAGCTTTTTTTTCTGGCTGTAATATTGTTGCTCCAGCACTCAATTCCTGGTAAAAAAAACTTGCAAAAGTTGGATTTACAGATGAATAAATTTAATTCTCAGCTACAAAGTTTTAACATCTGCATCCCTTTTACACTAATGGTAACTTCCCCTTCTCTTATCCAAGCCCTCAAGCCATGACCTTCACTCTGGGACAGTGGTTTTGTGCCAAGACATTGTGCATTACTCGAGGTGTGCGTGTGTGTGTGTGTGTGTGTATATGTAAAATGGTTCTTTTCAATAGTTTGACATAACACATTACTCAGTAGAATGTGGCCCTTAGCTTCTCATACGTCTTTACCATTGATGCCCCCCCCCCACCACTGAATTTTCTTCCTGCTTTTAATCCGTTGTCTTTGTCTTCTTGCTTTTACCATGAAAAAGCAATTGTGTGTGTGTGTACAGTATTCATTCACAACCCTATTAAAATAGGCCTTTATTGAAAAGAGGCAGCATTTTACCATCTCTCTTTTGATTCACCCTTTGACTGGTAAAGGTTGTTTGAACAAAAAGAGCCCCACTTAGGAAAAGAGTGACCTATTATTATGCCAGTGCCATTTATGTTGTCACCTTTCACTTTTTTATTTATCTTTCTTTTCATTATTTTTTCTACCTTCCTTCTATTCATCTGCATTCCCTACTGTGAGCTTTGTTAAAGGCTAACAAATCACAAAAGAGCAGGTTCGTCTTTGGAATACATATGCTTGAGTCTGTGATGGCTTTAAATTTTGTCAGCCATGTATCAAGTGGAGCTTTTGTCTATGCAGTGTGCAAAGTTGGGTGTGCATGTGGTCATGACAACCTTTGTATGAAAAAATGGAAATTTCTAAAGCAGAACATGACAACCTAAAAAAAATATGGACTTTGCTTGAGAATTTGACTTATCAGTCCTTCCCTCTGCCCTGGCAGTCTCTGAGAGGCAGTCTATCTTTATAACTGGTCAAATGGTGGCAACTAACATCAGTTAGACTCCTCTGGGCCCTTTTTTTCACTTCCTCCCAGTATTGTTTCACTCATGGATTCTTACAGATTGCGTTACAAATTTTAGAGGGAGGCAAAGGAACCTGACTGCTTTCACTGTCTTTTGATAAGCACTGGGAAGGCCAAGTCCTAGTAAAACAAATTCAGAGATATGCATGGAAGCACAACATGTTTTAGTCACTTTGAAAATGTAAAAAAAAAACCCAGAGAAGTGTGTTTGAATTTTGGAGTTGGACTGTTAGACAGATTTTTATCTGTTTGTTATGATTTTAAGAGGAGGACTAAAATCACATTTTCATGCTGCAAAGGAACTGAGTATTTAAACAAAAGTTGACCAAACTGGAATGTTTTAAAAGAGCCTACAGGTAGTAAATATTTAGCCAACCATTTTGGCTTCATCACAGATATGGGTCTTTGTTGGATGGCAGGATTTACAGAGCTTGAGGCTGTTTACTTTATTGCAGAGCAATGAGAACATGAAACTAAAATAGCCTACTGTGATAGACTGGCGACCTGTCCGGGGCGTACCCAGCCCCTCGCCTGATAATTGCTGGGATAGGCTCCTGCTTCCTTGCAACCCTGCATTGGACTAAGCGGTATAGAAAATGGATGGATGGATGGATGGATGGTGAATCCGAAATACAGCAGATCTGGCAACACACCACCTCTCATAGAAACAGATTCATACTAGGTAGACTGGAGGATTAAAGGGGCAAGTTAACAAATTTCTTACATGTGTCTATCGGACTGTATGTGCACAAATTTACTGAAATCATGACACAATATGGATTTATTTTTGTGAAAAATCAGATGGTCATTGTTAGGTGTGTAGACTGTGTACACTCAGAGAACTGAATAGAAACTCAATGGATTGATTTTGGGCGGAATCATGTTAATAAAACACATTCACTGTACACCTGGTGTTATTGTTTTTGTTGTTTTTTTTTTTTTACAAGCATTTACCATGGAAGGCTGGGATTAAACCGATTTTATACTCCTTCTCCAGGTGTACTTATGCTGACCTGATATCTCTGCTGAACCAGCAGGACGTGACATTCAAAGCCTTATTCCAAAGCTGGAAGGTAGCTGAAATATTTAAGAACTGCAGTGTGGCTTTGTGTTTTCAGATCCATTTGCTTTGGTTGAAACAAGTTCAACTTGTTCTGTGAGTATAGTTGATTTGAGCCGATCAGGGATCTGTCTGTCAGGGTGTTTAGCAGGCACCCCCTCCAGCATCTGAGAGCAGAGAGTACTTTTCATTTTCTTATGATTTTGTAACCTGGTAAAATGAATGAAACTAGATATTGGATTAGTGGTAAATTACACATTTTTCTGTGATGGGACAAACTCAGAATGTAGATTCATTTCTGAACATTTTCTAACAGACATTAAAATAGATTTAAAATATTTTATTTCTATAGCCTGAGCACCAAATAAGCATAGTAATTTAATTGTTTGTGGGATGTAAAGGTTTGTGTTCAATCTACTGTATTATCCAAGTCGACAGTATCCAACAGATCATGGGAATACCCCCCCCCCCGCTCTTCTTTAGCTGTGGGAGTTGTCTGAACTTTGTCACACACAAAGCTCTTTCATCTTTCCTCCTCAAAACATTTGGCCAGCCTCCATCTTCCTTTTGTCACATTTAACTATCTCCCTATACCCATGCTGCGTCCTAAGCTACTTTTGTAACAGTGCCATGTGGGATAATGGGGGGTTGGGGGTGGTGTTTTTTTTTTTTTTTCCAGCTCTTATCTTATAAACAACTTGCACCAAAGAAGGATGAGACAATTGTAAATGTCTTACGCTGGTAAAACATTGATGATTGCTGAACATTTTCCTTGCTGAGGTTGTGTTCTGTTGTGGTTACCGTTAAGTTTGAATGATCTGATTTAGGGCAGACTTCAGAGTCTTACGGCACATATTGAAAGATTTAAGCCTTATTAGAAAATATTCTATTTTTTTTAACACAGCTTCAGCTTTCAACCTCCAGTCCAGTCAACGGGTTTAGTAGATCCACCTTATTCATCTGAGTTGTTTATGGGCTTTGTTACAGAATATTATTGCAATATTCTTATCAGTAATGTTCAGGACAATAGCTTAACCTTTTCATCTTGCTATTGCCTGCTCACCGTGTGACCATGGCAACAGCTGAAAAACTGAGGTAAACAACAGGCCAAGGAGATGATTTTAGGCCACTGAAGTTATATATTGTTTCAACCTCATAGAAATACTATACAAAATATTTTATATTTTTTATTTGAATGAAAATGAATTCTGCCTTTTTTCCCCTTGGTACAGTACAGAAATGCAAAAAGCCTTCATATAAAATATTTGCAAGTCATTTTACTGTTTAATTAAGCAACACAATCACCCTCAGCAGGGAGAGGCGATAAAACAGGAATTCCAGGTTTTTTCCTTACTCACTGTTATTTAAACATGAACACAAGGAGGAAAATTAGCATCCTGCAATCTCCTGAACTTATTATCAACTAATTCTATTTACCTTTAAACCGTGCAAAGATCTTTTTTTTTCTTCAGTTGTCTCTTAACTTTTACCCTTCACTTTGAACAAATTCTTAAATCCAGTTCACCTCAAATTCATCCATAGTAAAATCTAACATGACCCCACTGAGGTCAAAGTGGGGTCAAATCACTAAGCCTGCACCTTAAGCCACTCCCATCGAACTGTCTGAACTCAACGTGAGTTGGGATCATCTGGTGTTATGGACAGATGTTGTGCCAGCTCTTTGAAAAATTCTACTTCATCCAAACAGTTTTGGGTCTGGTTCATCTCCTGTCACTGTTCATGATATTCCCAAGTCTCCTCAAAATTGAAATAATTTTCTTTATTTACATAACTTGGGTATTAAATGTTTTCTCTGCTCATAGTAATATTGCATTCCTTCAGTGTCCCAACATGTGTTTAGCTTCTCGAATTTAACTCTCTTTGGCCAACTGTTAAAGCTGCTGAAAGCTAATAAACCTTCCCTAAATCCTTTAATGTATGCATGTGAAGATGAAGCTCTGCTGTATTGTAAAATGAATTGTCTTTTTTTTGGGTAAAGGATGATTGAAGGAATTTTTACTAAATGTACTAAGTGACAGCTATGAGATCCAGATTCATTATATTCATTAAAAGATCCTGATCAAGATCACCTGAATAAAACCTTCTTTGTAAAGCAGGTTTTTTAAAGTGGATTTAAAAGCTGACACTTAGGGATGACAAGTTCAAGGACACTTTTTTTCTCATTCATTTTTGTGCTGCTTTTTAAATGCTTTAGTTTTTGTTCATTTCAGCATTTTTGTGTTAGTGTCTGCATGTATGCAGAGTGTGTGTTTGTATTAATTATCTATTCAGTGGAGCATTTTGTAAAATGTGTGATGCATAATTCATTGATAAGAAATGGGATGTTCTTCATTAGTTTAATGGGATGCTGCTGCGAATGCCACCTGTAATTACACTGCTCAGTGATTCGCTCAGCATGTATGTGTGTGTGAGAGAGAGATCACTTGCATGTTCCTTTGTGAGGACATTGTATATATAATTTTGCCAATACAATGTCATGTTATCTGAAATAGTGTGTGAGATAAAGCACAGGCAAGAGAGTGAAAATGTATAAATGGAATTTCTCTGGTGCAGTGTTGTGACAAAAACAGCTCAGAACAAAATAGAAAAAAATTGTCATTTTTCTTATTTGTCTTTTTTCTACTTCCTTTGTTCCACTATAGTTCTGCTTTGTTACACATTAAAATTCTTGGTTGTGGTTTTTGAAAGCATAATGATTAGATGTTAAAATATGCAATATAACAGATTTATAGAATGCTTCACTGACACTCCTGAACAAGCATCAGTATGTGAAATGGTGATTTAAAGGACGGCAAAGTGTGACCCAAACCCTAACAAAGCACTTCAAGTTTGAACCTAATTATCTGTTTTACTGGCTTGAACCAAAACAAACAGCAAGTGAAAATTAAAGCAAATAGCCAGTAAAAACAATGTGAAATTTAGAACATAAAAAGTAGGACTGGGACGATATGTATTGCTCCCGATTCAATTCTCTTATGATTTTTTGGGTGCTGATTCAATTTAAATTGCGATTCTGATATTCTGCAGATTTTTTGTGATTTTTAGTCTGCTCTTTTAACTCCTGAGCATGTGAAAAAGTTGAATGATGATGATGTCTACAGACTATATCAGGAGCCATATTTCCCCCCAAAAATGCACATCACATGTGAGTCAGTTTTTAACATTTATTCAGCAGCATTATGTTTGAACCAGCTGAAAATGAAACATTTCAACTGGGATAAAACATTGATTTTTGAAAAAAAAAATTGTAAAACCAAAGATCGCGATACTTATGTGAAACAATTTTTTTCTCCCACCCTTAACAAAAAGATCTTACCCATTTTCAGGGTTGCCATGGTGACCAAAAACAATGACATCAACACAGTCTCATCTGGTCTACAGTATTTCAGACTGTGAGGGTCAATAGTTGTAGTCCATTGCATTGCATGTGGAAAAATAAATGTGAAATCTGGTGTCAAGAGCTTCTGAACTAGCATGTTAGAATTTGGGTGTTAGAACAAGTAAACAGAACAGAAACGTCAAACATGTCTGCTTGACAGTGCTTTTTTTAAACAAGCAAAGTTACAGATTTTGGATTTGAAGTCTTCATAGTCTCTCCTTATGTCTTTTAAAACACGTTTTTTTTTCTGTATCCATTTAACTTGTACTATAATACATCATAATACATCTTTGTTTGGTCTGGCAGGAGACTTACTACTGGCCAGTAAAGTCCATTACATTTTATCCATCAGTGTTTGCCAAAGGCTTCTGCTCCTTAGCGCATGCAGAGGAGAGCAATGGGAAAGAGCAGTGTATGAATATATGTTCTCACTCTTAAGCACTTTCATATGTGCAAGGGCATTCATTTTAGGGGTGTATGAAGGTGTGTGTGGGTACACTGGTTTTGCTGAAGTATGTCGGCCCATCCATGGTGGTTTTCAGAAAGTGAAGATATATAAAGAGAAGGTATGTGTGCTTCATAAAGGCCGGATTACCCTATCCCCTTAATAGACAAAGACAAACAGGCTGAGCTGAGTCCCACTTAATGAAACACACCATCAGCCACAGATGGATGATGCATGTGAGCTGTGCTGGCTTTATTTAACCTTCAAGCAAAATACTGTTATTGTGCAATAAGTGTGAATATGGTCTAAACATCAGCTTTACTCTCTGTGTGTGTGTGTAATCATCTTTATGCGTGTATGTTAAGATTCAGCAGTGTGTGTAGCATTGCTGGAGTTTATGTTCCTCTGTACTTAAAGAGATGTGTGGATGTGCATGTTGCCTTAATGTCCCACCTCATGTTTATTCATCACTTGCTCCAACTTTACCGCAGTGTTCGACTAACTCCCTGCACTTTAATCTCTGGATCACTCGAATTGCTGAGTCAGGAAAAATTAAAAAAAACTAAGGAGACTCACGCAAACACGCTGCAGAATACAGACACTCCGCTTGATATACATTTTTGTACAAACTCTACAGTACAAGCTGTAGACAGATTTTAAAATTCATACCCACATGCACGATCCCGTGCCTGCTTGCAAGCATGTTTGAAAAACCTGTGGTTGCCATCATGTGAAAGAAACTTTTCAGACATAAACTGCCAAACATGTCTTCATCTATGTCCCCTTGAGTAGCTGTGATTTGTCACATTATGAGCATATTATATGTTGTTTTTTAGTCTTTGACTACGGCAAGGCAAGTTTACTTGTATAGTACATTTCATGTACAAGACAAAAGTGCTGTACATAAAACATTTAAAGCATTACTCAGGGGTGCAGAAGTAGCATTAAAAAGTACATTAAAAGCTAACTAACTGACTAACTGTCTGTCTCCCTGTGTTGGACGAGCAGCCTGTGCAGGGTGTACCCCACTTTTCTTCTGATAGTAGCTGGGATTGGCTCCAACCCCCTCACATTGTAGACACACCCCTGTAACGTTACAGAGGTCATAGTGAGAGGGCATCCTTTGTCAAAATGTCTGTTATGTTAACAGTTAATTAAGTAGAAGATGAAATGACCTTCAAAAGGAAAATTAAAGATGACACATTGCCTTTGCTAAGTCAACTTTTCATTTTCATCTCTTCGGTTTTTGATATGACAGAAAAGGAAAAAGGCTCTGGAGCTCTGAGTTGAAAGATTTGAATCACATACAGACATAAACCCGATTTCTCCGAAAACACACCTGTCATTGTGCATTGCACCCCCCCTCTTTTTTACTTTTTGGCATCAGTAAAAGTAATATCTTATCATGTGGTATCTTGTCTCTTTACATGTGTAATGAGAGTTTGATCTTTCATGTTCACACAAGATTTTGTTTGCATTTGACAGATAATAACTGGAAGCAATATGGATGACTGCACAAGTGAGAACTCTTAATGCAAATGAGCAGGCCCTGATGTTGTGACATGCTTTTTCTCAATGTGTAGAGGTTTCATCTGCACAGGGAGTCATTGAAGGTGCACATCGTGTTTTTCAGTAGATCATTGGCTTCTTTCATTACACATACAATACATGCAGTACATACAGGGGCCCCTAGTAAAACTATGGAATTTACAGTGAATTCTCTCATGAGTGAAAGATTTATTTTCTAAGGGTCATCTAACTGAGCTGTGAGCATATTTTAGTGGGAAAACAGCTTGTGGGTGCATGTGGTTTTCTTAATGATTATGTTGCATAGAAATATAGTCTCTCTAAGGTGCAAAAACAGACAGTAATACTCTCTTAGAAAGCACAAAAAGGAAAAACAGAGCACACGGAAAAAAAAACACAATCCCATTAGCTGTTATTAGCTGCCATAAGATGATAAAGTTTAAATACAAATGGGTAAATGTAAAATTAAAAAACATAAAGTTATAAAAAAAACAACCTCAAGCATATGTCCCTTGAAAATAAATAAAGATATGATAATGATAATACCCAGCCATATCTTTTAAAAAAATGTGAAAAGTATTTCTTTATCTATTATTCTCTGTTAAAGATATAAAAAACAAGTCTGACATACTCAAGGGCATTCATGGATGATAATATTGTTATGACCATCACTTTGTTCTATCGCTGGTGCTTTCTTCTAAAGCACTGGCCCATGTTTGCTAACCATCATCAAGCCCAGAGCTAAATCTGTGCTCTGCTGCTGCACGGTGTCCGGCAAGTGAAGTTCTCCTACACTCTGGGTTCATAAATGCATGCGTCGCTGTGAGTGTTCTTTCAAAAAGAAAAAAGCGTGATAAATAAGTACACATGAAAAAAAATGCTAGCGCCTGAGGCAGCCTCCTCTGGCGCTTGTTTAAAGTAATTCCTGCAGATGGATGCCTGTTTCAGATGAGTTGTTTCAGTCAACTTCTTCGGCAAAAGTCTTTGTAGCGGTGTCATTGCCACACCATGTGTTTCTCTTCATCTGGTTTAAAAGGACGTATTTCATGATCGTTGCTGTTGTTAGAAAAATTAGAAAGCTAAGCCAGATCTGGGATGCATTTCTAATTGTCCTCTGCAGGAACTTATGCAAAATTACCCATTGTGATGCCTCAGATGAATGTTTTCTTCCAAGAAGAACAAAAGTACCAGTAATTTCTGCAAGTACTTGAAAACAACATGTGCTTGAATTCAAGGTTTGCTCTGAAACCAGTTATTTGGCTTGAGCAATACAACAACATATGGCGAAGAGAGAAAAGTAAAGCGGGCCAGTGATAAAGTTCTTACACAGGCAATGGTCAAAAATTAAATTTAGGCAAAATGCAGGAAAAGCTAATGCCATATAGATTTCCATGGATTATGTGACACGAGCTTTCATTTGTATCAGAATCCCCGGAAAAAAACCCTGTTTTGGAAGCAAGTTTCCATTGAAACAGTTGCCATATCCATGGATCCGTGTAATAAGCAGTGCTGAGTGCTAAACATTTCACATATCTGTTAATGTTACCTGCAGTTTTCCTCAGTTTTGCTGTCGACATTGACAAATTGTCACCCAACGTCTGCATTTCCTCCACAAACAAAACACCTTGCTTACACTTTTTGCCCCCAAGTCAGCTGTTTTCTTTTTCCCAACTGGAGTTTGTGGACACATGGCCATCTCCTGATTACTTGCTCCATCCATCATACTTTCCCATCCTCCATCAGTTTAGCGAGCTGTGAAGGGATTTACTGCTTACATGCACAAACATGGTTTACAGCACATCCATATCCATACCCACCCATGTCACTGCCTGTCAGGCCAGATAGTTGTGTTTTCAATCACAACTTTAAGAATGATTAAGAGCACAGCTTTAAAACCTGAAATGCCTTAAAGTAGCACTACGGGGAAATAGTTTTCTTCAGTGTAGCTAACAGTTGGATACCCACAACAAGTAAGCCATTTGTAGTATTCTTAATAATAATGGTGAATAACATATCATGATATTCACAGTAATGTGAATCTAAAAATATGTGAAAAGACAAGACAAGCTCGTTGTCACCCCAGGTGATTGATAGATCGCTGGAGGAGTTTTGGAAATGTCAGACCTGCATGGATCACCAGTATCACCACACCAGTTTGAAGTAAATTTGAAAGTATTTTCCTCATTAGTTAACCTATAAGAATATTGACATCAGCCACATATTTGTGCAAGTACAAATATATCCTCTAACCTTATTTTGTGTAGGAAAATAAAAGAATGAGGAAAAAAAGGGAGATATTTCTGACTTTTTGGTAAAGAGGAAGGACACAGATCAGGCCGAGACAGACCCCGGCCCCAGTATCAGCAGCCCAACACCAGCATGGACGTTTTATTTCTCATGTTTCTCTGATGTGACCACATTTATCACAGCAGTGTATGTGAGTGTGTGTGTGTTAGAGAGAGGAACACAATCATTTCTTTTCTCAGTTTATGCCCCCCCCCGGTAAATAAATCTTACCTAACCTCTGGTCCCCCAATGTATCAAATACCAGCTCTGCCATTACTTTAGTGATGCTATAACTGAGCCATGCTACAAAGTATTCAGCTTTGGTAAAAATGTGGATTTAAGCTGAGAGGAGAAATAAGAGGAGAAATCTGGAAGAAAAGAACAGAAAGAAAGGATCTGGTGACAATGAACTATCATGCAACCACACTGCTCACCAACTCCCCCCGTTGGCTTCAGTATTTTATACCAATCTACAGCTACTGTCTTCAAAGTGATAATGTACACGAGAAACCATGGATTGTGAAGCAAAAATTAACTCTGTAGTCATTTTTAGTGCAGGTTTAGTCAATAACCAAATGTAATTTAAACATCTAAGGCCACTGGTGATCAATATATATTAACTTGAGCAATGACTGATTACCTTAATTGGAAATCTATGGAATTGATTCTTTGGGGCACAGCTTTTAACTATGTTTAAGAGGAGTGTTCACATAATACAGGCCCTCCACAAAGGGTAAAACTTAAATGTTAGATCATACTGCTAACTTTTAAACAGCCTTTCTATCTGCTACGTGATATTTTAGTACTATAAAAGATGGTATATTAACTCTTTAGGGATCAGGCATGCTTTTTTTTTGTTTTTATAAATGTCAACTAAAACCTGGAGGATGGAGTGAATGCAATTTAGGCCCTAAGGCCCAGGAGCAACCTGCCTGAGCACATCATGGTTGAAAGATTCATACATTGACAGATCCATATTTCAAGTCTTCTCTGAAACAACAGTCTTTTCAGATAGTATATTCTGACTTCTTTAGTAATTGATACAATTTCTATCCTTGCATTAATTTGGACCTTTTTGTCCTTTTTGGTTGGCATTCCAGTTAAAATCAATTTAATTTCACCACAGAATCTGATCTTAAGTTGCTACCATGTATAGTAACTTTAGTTTTTAAAGGTGTTATTTATATGATGAAATATGAGATTCTGTTCATGTTTATGAGATCATCCTATTTTCATTTCTGACTTGCCAGGTGTGCGGAAACAGTGCAAACAGTTGCTGGCTGACATCGTGTGGAAAAGCAGATTTATTGACTAAAGAGGAGAAATGAGGAAAAGAAAATGCTCCAGCTGACAACAAGAAGAATTCTTCTGCATGGGAGCCACAAGTTCATCTTATTTACAAAACTGTACTGTAATGACACGACACATACCAGGCTATTTATCCCCTGCCAAGTTATTACTAAAAGTGCATTACGTCTCAGAGAAGTCCAGACAAAACAGTTTTTAGGGACATTTTCCGTGTGAAGCCGTTGGGCACAGAGTTGAATAAAAACCATGACAATGTAATCTGGGTTTCTCTTACATTTGATATATTATGTAATATGTGCCCTCTAAGCACGTTTCCATGTGCATAAAGGTTGACTTTGATTTTTACGTTTAAGTCCAATTAAAAGTTAAAAACTACTCTTTTTCAAAAATCTAAATCTGTCATGTTAGAAAGCTAAATAAACTGACAACACACTACAGTTTAACCTTGTCTGTTAGTTGTACTCATACATTATGCTTATAGTTATTAATGACCATGCTCTCGCAACAGTTCAGGCACAGTTTTAGGGTGATTACTGAAATATTGAGAAATGATTGCCAGTCAACTTTCAATTCCTAGAATATAATACAATCATAAATGATAAAATTATAGTAATAAAAAAACAGTTTGATTACCTGCTTTATGCAAACTTATACAGAACTTCTCTTGGATAATCTAACATGAGAGAAGAAACTTTTATTTACATGTTCTTGAGTTTGAAATACTTTTTTTCCCCCTTAGAGATCAACTTAATAAGAAAGCTAGAACTAGTGAATAGAGTCTGCTGGAGAACCATGCCTCTACTCAGATATGGTGCCTTCAGGTCCAACAGTGTATTTAACCCCTAAATATAATCAGAAAAACTTTAGTCATCCCAGAGGAAAATAATTGCATTACTGTCCTCCTTAAAACAGTTAAATATAGTTAAATGTTTTATTTGAGTGTTTTAATAATAGTCTATTTTATTCTTTTAACAGTTTTTAGTCTTTTAATTTCATCTTGTCTATCTTAATCTTTCAATTGCTTGCTAAGTTTGATGAGTCTGTTGGTGTCAGCCACCGTCAGTCTGCTTCCCCAGCTCAACAGCTTAATAATAAATGGCACTTGATACCACAGACTCCTAAAATACCCTGAACATCATCATGTTGAAGGACCACAGCCACCTCAGAAAATAGAGGCAGCTCTGGTCCTTCCTATTTATCCTATTTATCACACAAAGTGATAAATAGAAAAAAAAGGCAAATAGTGGGTTTGACAACCTTTTCCAAGTTTAAATATCATCAGTCCTACAATGCATCCCGTCACGACTTGTTCTTGTGTTTTCAGGCTGCCCAAGTCTTATTTTGATTGAAATCAGGGCTCTGTAGTTGTGATACCATCTGTTTCAAGGACCTTTCTATGCAGTTTGGATCATTATCATGCTACAGAATGAAAATGGGACTAATCAGATTCCTTGTTTTTTTAGTGATGGATGATATAAGTGTCTAAAAACTATGTACAATGAGGCTTGTATGTCAGTTTTTTGTACTCCTGTTACTCAAAGCGGAACTTCTCGCTTTTCTCTTGCTTGTTTTTTTTTGCACAAAGAAAGGTTGATTAGAGATTTAAGACACAAATCTGAGGTTTTAATGGCGTGACCGCATTTTTCATACACACCATGTGACCAAATAAATCTCATTAAGACTGAGGCTTGGTGGGGAGAAGGCCTGCTTGAACCTGGCTCCTCATAGCAGAGGTGGAAAGAAAGAGTCCTCTTGCGTGGGTGGATGGAGAAATTGATAAAGACTAAGCACTAGGCTGAGAAGGGAAGCCTTGAACAGTGAAGAAAATGATTAATGAAGAAGGAAGCCATTTCCATTTGAGGACAGATTAAGTGAGAGGTTAAGTGAAAAGTCTTCACTGTTCATTTTCTTCATTCACCACTCAGCTTATTATCTAAGTGGCTGCAGATTTATGAGAGAGCTCCTGTGCTCCTCCTTCTTGTCTTTTGTTCTATTGAGGCCCTTTTTCACTCATTTTAATTTAGCTGATGTTGCTGACACTACCTTCATATGCTGAACCCCCCACTTCCCTCCTCATTGCTCCCTAGGACCTTTCACCACTGAAGATAAGCTTTAAGCCTATTGGCTGTGAATCCAACATTCCGTCCCATAATCACTACATCCATAAAAAGAAGACAGTGTGTGTAAAAGCCATACTTCCCTTCACGACTTCAAGAAAACATTTATGGCTTTCACCTCTCACGTATTTACACTTTTGATTTATTGAGTATGATGGTTATTATCTTTCATATCCATTTTTAAATATACAATGTATAGGTCAGCACTGTTGACAAGGTCTGTCTCAAACATTCTACAGTGAGACTGATTTAGATATGACGCAATACGTTTTGCAGTGGGAATATTTTGGGAGCCCCTGAAAGATGTTAACCTCCCTCTAACAGTGATCCTATGTGCTGTTAAGGTATGCTGATAATGCACTAAAGTGCATCACATGGAGTATCTTTCATCTTGTCAGTGAAGCAGATTGCCTTGAGTGTTGGAGAGTTGGCACAGGTGATAGGAAAGAGGTCGGGGTAATGCAGGTAATCCTCCAAAACCCCACAGGAGGCTTAACATCTGCACCCTTAGCTGAAGCAGATTTTGGTGTTCAGTAGGAAGCTGGATGATCTATGATTGTCATCTTTTCTTTTCTTTTTTTTTCTTGAAGTGACTTTGTCACACACAAACAGGATGTGATGTATCTTGCACACATGCAGTATGCTTTGTACACTATCTCTGCAACTTTAGTTTAATAAAACCTGAGGGCCTAACTTTTCCTCTTCTTTATGTTTAGTTAAGTTTAGTTTATTATGCATCCCCATTAGTCTTCACCATAGTGAAGACTACTCTTCCTGGGGTCCAGATATTTCAAACATAACAAAATAACACAAAATATTCCAACATAGCCGTACATACCAAATAGCACTGTTGTTGTTTTAGGCATTTTATTTTACATGATATAGTACTCTAAATAAGATACTGTTTACATCTTTTAGTGTCAGAATGAGGCCATTTCTGAAAGCATTATGTTATGATACATGAGCACATCCAGCTGAACTGTTCTGAAAATCATTAACAAGAATATGAGCCCTGACATGCAGCAGTGACACACATATGTCCCTACTAGTTAAAGTCTTACATTCTGCATTAGAGTAAGTCTACTGTAATAGCTTCAACACAGACTGTTTCCTGCTGTTTGAATGAATAGAATTTTACATTTAATGTTGTCAAACTCTTGATTTTATTCTGTACCTCCAGTTATTTTATAGAGCTGGAGGAATCTGTTCTGCACAGATTTCATTTTGGGTATCTCCTGTTCCTCATCCACCTGCTGTTCTAAATTCATGAGATTGTTTATCAGTCCATTTTAGGATTTTTCATTTTCTGTATGGGCCTCCTTCATGGTGCTTGCAAATTTTTGGAGAACAGGATTTTCTCATGTATTTATTTATTTTATTTCTTAAAAAGAAAAAACTTTATCCAGGTTGTCCTGTGGTGGGTTTACTACAGTTTTCATTTATCATATTTGGCCCTTCAGCTTTGTGCACTTCACAGGTTTCATCATATTTATATGCACCCTGTTTATATGCTGAAAAATCCCTGTCGCAAAGCCTGAAAACATGAAACTCTCAGTGCCTAGAGATGGACAGAAGAGTTGTACATTTTTGACCTGCTAACATTTTGTTCTCTGTGTATTCCATATTATACTTAGTGAGCATAATCATAAGACAGTTAAGTTGGTTTTGAGGAAAAGTATATCAGGGTTTTAGGCTTTTTCTCCTTTACTCCTTCAGTTTATAATGTTTAGAAAGCATTTCACTTGTAATCATAATCACAAAGGCAGCATATGGAGTGTGATTTGGTCCTGTCCTAAATGAAATACATTTAACATATTTGTTGTAACAATTAAAAGTTAGATTAAGTTCTGTACAAATTTATTTTTTCCTCACTGTTATTGCTTGACTGGCTAACACCTCACCCTCACCCACACTTTACAGACCAAAAGGAACATTGTTTTAAATGTGTATACCCCCCCCCCCCATCACTTCAGTTGAATGATTGATCTTTATCAGCAGTAATTGCTGCAATGTTTTAATTGTATCATCAAAGCATCACCAGGAACGCCACAGTTGTCATTGCTAATTGATACTGACATGTTGAAACTCGAGGCCCTTAGATGTGGTGGAGTGTTCCTTCACATCACAGCAGATGATTGATCCCATAAATCTAAAGTATTAGAAACAAAATGAAAACAATACAAAAGGGAAGAAACTTGTTTCAAATTTGCCAATTCCATGTGCGTTTGTGTCTTTGTTCTGTCAGATCTGCTCAGAGTGCACTTTCACTTCACTGTATCCACATGCATATTACTTTACAAAGTTAAACCCATGGTCATCTAACTATAAAAGATGTATGTCCATACACTTGCACACAGTAGCTGATGGACAGTTGCCCACACACATACACAAATGCATGAAAACACACACATGCACTGACTGCAGACTCACCCACATGCTAATCACAGAAAAACAGGACTGGAATGCAAAGCTGGACTGTTATCAGGATGTTGATCCACATGCTGATTACAACACTGCTGCTCCAGCAGGAACTGCTCATTTTTGCTCCTGGTTTTCATCACTTTTAATTCAAACATTATTTTAAATTTGAATATGATTTTAGTTGGCAACACAGTTGCAATTTCGTCTCGTTATTTCATTATGTTAATTTCCTTTCATAATTTGAAGGGATGCTAAAATCAAGTGAAACTGAAAGCCTTTCTATTTAATCTTGACCCTCTTTATACATTAAACTTAAGCTAAATCTGTGCCATAAGCCATCCATCTTTTGTTTCACTTATATACTGATGGATCCAATTTTAAATGTACACTAATACGACAGTTTCATCTATCTTATCTCTGTGTAACTTTTCACTAACACTCTGATTGTCACATCAAAGCCTGTCTGCACCATCTCTGCCTGCATCTGACTGTGTGCCAACAAGCACAGTGTTCAATGTGTACATGTGGATAAAAACTTGCTGTCCTTAACTTACACCTAGATCTAAAGAGTATGGTAGTTTTTAAGGAATAAAAAAATCATTTGTTGACATCTGCACATGCTGGATTCATAATAAACAGATGCTGCATTCCAGTCCTCTCGCTAAAGTCAGGCTAACAGGTTACAGTACACATGTCCTCTTTACGTAAAACTCTTCCATTTATTTTTACCTGCTTGTATGATGGATGAAGGGATGTGTTTGGTCATGTCTGCTCAAATGCTTACAGGAGCCTCTCTGTAGTGGTGAAGTTCACATTGTTGTTGACAGAAGCACTTGGCTTGATTAAAGACTCAGCTCTGTGTCCATTTCTGTCTGTATACAGTTAGATCTTGATGTTGTGTGTGAATTCAGACACACCTAGTCAAATGCAAGATTTTCACAGGTAATGACACCCTCCTTTTTAGTGTGTCATCTCCGTAGCTACTCAGTAATTTTCTATAGAGTTTTCCCATTTATTTTCAACATGAGTGACGGATGCTCTTTGTACAAAAAGAGAGCATCTGCCAAGTCAGGAAAAGAGATTTCCCATCATCACTCAGCTGCATTTTATCTGATCTATTTGTAACATATCCCACACCTTGTTTGTGTTGCGGTTGACTTCATGTGTGGGCACTTTAGCTTATTATTAGTCCAATTTTCTTTTCGTGAGGTTTGTCACAGCTTTAGATGAACTGGTTTCATTTGCTTCATATAATTTGTGAACCTTAAACAACTGAGAGAGTGAGGCTTGAAATTTGATTGGAAAAAAAGATATTTCTTTAAGGCCTCTTATCTGACCTGATTATGGAATTATTTCAATATGACCCCTATAACAGTGAACATGTTTACAAGACACTTGGGGGAAAAAATGCTTTTTAACATTTTAGTGCAACCGAAGCTAAGAAAGAGAAGCTTTCAAAACTGGACTAACTAACTCAGATGTGGTTGGGGATTTAATCACACCCCTTTATATATGCTCAACTAGACTTAAAAGGACTAAGTGCTCTGCACATGCTACAATGTTTTATTTTTCTGCATGTTTTTTGTAAAAAGTACAACTTAAGTGTATAGTAAAACAACTAAAGTCCTAACAAAACTGCTCTCATTCACATATTTCCTGTTTCTTTTGTCGGATGACTAAACAACTAAACAAATGTGACCAAAAAGCAGTCCATTAAGACTTTATGTCAAGTCATGATTGCTTAAAGCACATCCAGATGTCTGCTTTGTTCTGATACAATCTTGATGTTAAAACAGGAGCATTATTTAACAAAATCATCATTTCAGGAACTTGACGACTATCCCAGCAGCAAGAAGCAGGGTATATTGTAGACAGTCCATCATAGAGAGACAAGCAACCACTCACACCTAGGGACAAGTTAAAAACACCAACTGGACTGTGTGAGGAAGCCAGAGTACCTGCAGAGAAACCAGCAGATGCATGGGGAGAACATGCAAACCTCAGGGACCTTCTCCATGCGAGACCACACCGCTGAGCAGGAATATCTTCTCCAATCTACAGTTTCACTGTGCATACTTTGGTCACACATGCACACTCCCTTCCCACGTACATGCTAAGACAAAGATGGTGGTGCAGTTAAATGGCCAAGTAGAGCTGTAAGTGTAACTGATTTCAGAAAGTGATTGATCAGAAATAGTCTGTCTAACTAATGAGACTATAATGACTTGTGGGGAAAATAACCCATCAATATATACTTTCATGAAGGAAGTTGGTACTTTATGAATGGAAGTCTGTTGGCAACAGAAAGTTTTGGAACCAGTTGCCAACTGTCATCAATGGTTTTACACTTTAAGGCACAACTACATTGACTCTCTGACTACATCTGTGTCATTATACAGTCTATGAGATGGTCACAAAAGGAAGGCACAATGCTGGATGGTTAACAAGATTTTCATTAAGTCTTATTCACAAGCAGCATTAACAAGTAGAAAACTTCAGAGGATACCAGAACCACAAAAAGATGCTAATCTAATAACATCTAATTAAAATATTGTACCTTGCAGTAGGAACAATGTAAAACATGTTGGATAAAGTAATGGAAATAGATAGGGATACATTAACACTTAGCAAGTGTTCATTTGATTTTAATCCACATCTAGAGTAACAATTTTAAACTTTTAAACCAGTGAAACCCATGCGCAGTTAGTTATAGCGCTCATGGGAGACGATGAAGGCAGTGGGACAAGTGTTGGGCAATGAAAGGAGAGAGCAGAGATGAAAAAAAGAGAAAGTGTTGGAGAGATGAGGAATATGATCAAAAACAGAACAGCTGTTGTAGTGTTACTTTAAATGTCAGGATTAAAAGAGCACAACAAGGACAGGCGGGCTGAAAACCACCTGGAGACTGATGGTACCATTTAGCCATGAGGGAGGCACCATCATGTCCTTGTGTGGACCAGGCATTTATGAGCATGCTACAGATGGACTGGTACTGAGATGTTTGCTTATGTTCCTTTTTGGTGTGGTTAAAGATGGATACTGGCTCTAAAGTCATTAGTAAAGAAATAAGGCTTTTGATGACAGACTGTGACCAGCCTGCCAAAGTTTGTCCTTGGAATCCAGAGACAAAGAGACAAGGGATAAAACACTTGGATGGCCATCGTTATACAAACTCCTTCTTGCAGCATTCCCTGGATACTCAGGACAACATCTGAAAGCCATACACATTGCTCACGCTGTTATAAAGCATAAACAGCCCCTGTTATATAAAAGGAATGAATTCCCTCAAGGTCATGAACGTTCAGACTGTACAATCATTTCCACAGTATCACCAACAAACACCAGAACCTATAAATTAGTTGCACGTGGGATAAAACAGGATAAGTGAAGAGCACTCAGGCTATTTGTAAAACTCAACCACACCATCAGCACCAATCTATATTTTAAATAGTCTCTGTTTTCTCCTGCCTCCCAACCCACCTATTAATGCTTCACTAATGCACCTTCATGCAGAATAACAGGGTTTAAATATCTGTTTATATTCTAATGTACTGGTATCCTGGTTGAGAAAAAAGCATCCTCTTTCACATTCACTATTGAGATCATCTCTTGGTATAAATAGACCAACAAAATAAGTATTGGCATCCTATATGAATGGATTTTAAAGTCAAGGGAGATTTACTGCTTGACACAGGATAAGGTTGTTACTGTATTTCAATTTTTCTCCTCTCTGAAGGGCATGACTAACACTCATCCTTTATGTTCTTTGCTGTTACATTTGCATGGTAGCTCTGCATGGTGGTTTCACTAATGAATACTGACCCACTGTAGGAAAGCAATGGAGAACATTTTCCCACAGTGTGAGGGGCTCCTGCTGAAAAACAATTAAAATTCAAAATGCTGAGGTACTTTTCTTTAACATCGCAGCTAGTGTGTGGGCTGTCCAAGTACAAGTTCCTGATAACACTTCATGCTGCGCTGCTAGCTGCACTGTGGTAATGTGGCAAACTAAACAAGGGCACTTAGACCTAATTACTGAGGAAACGGTTTCCCAGTATTATGAGTTGAAGGGTAGACTAAAAGAATAATCCCCCTAATTCAGCTTGTAGATAAGGGCATCGGCTAAACAAAGAAGTAGTAATAATAAGACAATTTCTCTGGGCAAATTTCCACTAAGCCTCTCTCAATCCGATTATGCTCCATCATAAGAGTTTGTGGAGATTTTTGATTTTCAATTTGGGAGAAAACTTCCTCCTCCTCTTTCTCCTCATGTCCTCTGGCCACCTCATAGCCCCCATGCTGTTCTTTCCTCTGATTGGATCAGCCCACCCTCTGGGTTGATGGTGACCTTGTGTGCCATTGGTCAGTTTTCAGACGCAAGGTATGAAGCCACCAGCAGAGCTTCGTTAGGACTTGGACCAGAGTTGTTCTTTTTTTTTCTTTTTCTCTCTCTCTCTCTCTCTCTCGCTCTCTCTCTCGCTCTCTCTCTCGCTCTCTCTCTCTCTCATACACACACACACACACACACACACACACACACACACACACA
>JBBBVU010000014.1:19437105-19455201 GCA_037177055.1 Atherinosoma microstoma | reverse complement strand
ATCTTATATGTATATATATTTATATATATATATATATATATGTACACTGTCCCTTATAAAAAAAAACTTAAAATAAAACAAAATAAATTGAGCACAAATTACACACATCGATAAAAATCCACTTGTCATGAACCTTGTGCAGAAGAAATTTAAAGCTTTTTAATCAGATGTTAGTGGAGAACTTCAGCCCACACTGATCCTTTCGCGGGATTGTTATGAATATTGTACTGATTGTCACAGAAACTGATTGATTTCAAATTATGCAGGAGATAGAGTTAGGCTTAGAGTTGTTGATAACATTACTCTTAGATAAATCTATAACTTTTAATGACTAAAGTACTTGTTGATTTCTACAACCCAGTTACAAGAGTTTTTTCTGGGCATTCATATAAGCCATTTCTTAAGTACACTCAAGATGTTTATATGAAATATTAAGTACTTGGCAACTCTCTATATGGCACACACATAGACTCACTGAAGACTCACACACCTGGGCACAATGAATTCTACCCATGGGGCTGGTTTAAGTGGGACAGCTGTGATCAGAGAAGCCATGATAAACTATAGGAAGAACTAAATAGTATCTAAACCGATGCATTATCGACCAGACTACTACCCAGCTTTGCTGTTGTGTAAACTGCATGAAGTATATTTCATAATGAGACAGCCTCTACATTTATCAGTGTTTATATATGTTACACAAATCATCAAGTCCAATGAGATCCATTGGATGATTATTGTGTACCGATCTGATAATGTGGGGGCTTTATGAGAAATCCAGTGGAGAAATGTCATTTTCCTTGCACAACACATCAGGATATTGTACAATCTTCTGAAATGTACATAACCAATGCACATGTTGTGAAAACCTGGGAAAAGAGATTTGTTAGTCCAGGGGAAACTTAGATTCCAAAATGGTGTTTAGTTCATACTGGGCAGCCCACAGTTACTTTAACACAGAGCAAGACTAAAATCATTGTGTAAAACTTTCAGTATTTATTTTGTACTTGACACACAATAAGCAAAGGCAAACTTAAATTTGGGGATATGGTTAGATAATTAATATACTGTGTAAAGGTTATTTGTGTTGTAATGCCCTAGCTTGATATGCTCTTAGATCTACGTCGATTCGAACTAAACACCCCTTTATTGTGTTCTTAACAGCTCTGATGGATGCACTTCCTTTTGAACAAAAAAGAAATAAAAGCAGATTTTTCATGACAGCCTTTTTTTCATGATATAGTCCCTTATCCAAAAAAACAACCACAAATATGGCCATTCTTGAAAAAACACATTTTTCTGATGTCTGATCAAAGGTCATAAAGGTCACATTTTTAAAGAGGCCCTTCAAACAGGAGTTGTCTTTTGAATTTCAAATAAGCAACCCTGAATCTAAACCTTTCAGTAGGGAAACTGGGATTGTTAACAAATGGTGAGAGAGTAAACATTACACCAGATCTTCCTTCCATTTGCTTTCAGAGCCAAAACTGTATTCATTATTACTGGGTAGCTACAATAACCATTAACTAATTCCATGCTCTCTAAATAAAGCAAATTAAAAGGAAGCCATTCTGATAATGAAATTTCAGTTTCAACCCAGATAGTGCCCAGTTGCTTTCATGATTTTAAAGGACAGTGAGCTGATATTTTCTGAAGTTAAGGATGTTCCGTCCCCCTGTTATTAATCAGAAATGGCAAAGTTAACATCTTCATTAAAGGTCTGTTCATTTCAGACAAAAGATCTAAACCAGCTCCCCATACTGGTGGTAAAAAAAGAGAACATTTTGCCTATTGAGGACACAGAGAGGGAGTCCCAACCATCCTAATCCTCATTTGTTTTGTCAAAAAACCCAACAAAACAAACTTAAACTTAATTATATAGAGTGGTTGTAAGATAGTTAACATAACCATCGAGCAGCAGTGAACATAAACACATCAGTGCCAACGGAAATAAAAATACACCCACAATCATAAGCTTAGTTCATTAATCAAGAGGTAAAAAGTGAAGGACAAGATAAGGTAAAGGGATTAGGGAGAGTCTTATCAACTGAATCTAACCCTTTATTTAGTTTCTGGCCTCTTGTCTTCCTTTCTGCTTGTGTTTCCATTCAGACATGAAATAGTCATTAGGTGTAGTGGTAATTCAGCCCAGCTGTCTTTGCACATTAGCTAATGTACATCAGAAATGTCAGGAGTGTGTAGTCTGTGTGTGTTTGATGCGTGTTCATGTATACAGCATCTAGAACCCTCTATATGCAGGTTTCTGTGTGCATGTATACAGACGTGTGTGGTTTTCTCAAGGTCTACAGCTTTGGAGCACAAGTGTGTTTTTACGTCAGACAGTTGGCATGACATGCTTTTCTGTTCTACGGTCGACAGGTGCTAAATAATAAAAGCACCCAGAACAAGCAGGAGCAGAGGAACAGACAAGTCAGGGGTACATGATGAGGAGACGAGGAAAGGCAAAAATACAAGACCTGGATGTGAAGAGGAGGGAGAGAGCAGGAGAAAGCAACAAGGAAGACACAATCAATTGAGGACAGTCTGTTCAACTTTCCAAACATCACTTTCTCCTCCCAGTGTCCTTCCTATGTGAATGTTATCTCCTCATAAAAACTTCATTCCCTTTCTCAGCTGCTGTTTGTGAGCAGTGCCATGCAGCAGCAGCAGAGCTCAGTCATTACAGAACAGGAACAGAGCAGAGGTATGTAGAAAAGCAGCGCTGTAGGGCATTACTGACTGTTTGTTGGGATTGTGTCTTTTGTATGAATAAGTTCATTTCTGTAGCCACAAAGAGAGAGAGATGCAAAGTGGTGAGGATGTGGCAGAGGATGAAAAAGAGAACTACACTACAAGGTGACATCTGAAGTCAGGTTTCTGTCACTGTCGCCTCTGTGTCTGTCTTCCAGGTCACCTTTATACCGTATTCTGTTTTTGTGTAACAGACCAGTACCATTTTGTATCCAACTTAAAGCCAACTACTTTGAAGTGATAATCACTTCCCTTGTAAAATGTATGAGCTTCTGTTAAAAACAAGAAAGGTACACCTGTGTTTGATGAAGTAGAAGTGCTCTGCTCAGCATCATGCTGAGTTTATAATGACAGTGTGTCAACAGAAAGTGTCAGCTATCTGCCAGTGTTGCATTTCATTGATTAGCCCAGATCTGAGACAGCTGTATTCAGGGGCCCCTAGGTAATTCTATACATAGCACACGCATAGAATCATAGAAACACACCTGGGCACAATGAATCCTACCCCAAGGGCAGGATTGCATGGGACAGCTGTGTAGAAGAGGAAGCCATGACAAACTACAGGAAGAGCTAAAAAGTTTCCAGAAACGTATTATCTACCTCCCAGCATTGCTACTGTGTGACTGCATGACTTCTGTTTGATAGCATAAACACACTGAGACTGTTGATCAATGCTGATGAAAGATGCTAATTATTATTGACTCTTAATATTTCATACCCATGCCATTTTGCAAAATTGAAAACATTGTACGAGCATTTAAGCACATTTAAGCACATCTTGCAACAGTGCACATTTTTAGCCTTAGGGCATCAGGCAAATGTGCAAATAAGAACCTCTCAATTTGACTTAAATGTTACTGTCCTTAAATGTGTTATAATAACGGGATGCAGACAATTTTGCATTAGGACACAACTTAATAGGCAACAAATTGGAACAATAACCAGGGCAGCAGAAACAAATAAGAGCAGGATTGATAGCCTACTTATGGATGCTCTTCTCTATAATTTGATGCAGACATGACATGAAAAGGTGTGCAAAAATTCAGCAAAAAGAAAATCAATTGCTAGATCTGTATTTTTTCGTCATTTGCTCTGAAAGTTTTATAGGCTACTTGAGTCTGCCATATTGTCTACCTACTATCAAATGTATTTCAGTGTACTCAACAAACACAGTTGGTACTCCCTGTGAAATCAGTGATTTAAAATGAGCATTATACTGATTTTACACATACACAGTCTGTGTCTATAATTGCAACCATTACTATCTCAATTTGGTACTGAAAATAAAATTACTCAAATACTCAGCTTGTCAACGTCATTGCTTTTAGCTTCAGCAGTTTCTTTGTAAGAACACAGATATGAAAGGCATTACTGTTTTAATTTAAAAAAAAAGATAAATAAATAAAGGCATTTAAAATGTGTCTGTATTTGAAAACCAAACAACCAAAAAGCCAAGAATGAAAAAAAAGAAAACCAGAAACAAAACAAACAAGTAATAAAAAAGGGAAACTTCATGAGAAACAGAAACAGAAAAAAGCTTCCTCTAAATGAAAGCACACCTGTCCTCTAGTTAGGTTTCATAATGAGCATGCTGTAACAGTGTAGTTACATGAATAGGTTTGACTTGACTTGGACGAGGCCAGAGGAAAAAATATTTAGGAGTAATTTTTGAAATATCTTGAACTTCAGTGTGCTGGCCAGGAAAAGTAACAGGGATGGAGTTTGCTGGAGGCTGCTAGTGGAGCATTGTGAAGACAGAATGACTGCTATGTGTATGTACTGACAGTGAGTGCATGCTAGCGTGCACAAATAAGTGTGTCAGATGGCTGAGTGGGTTGAGCACTGAGGCAGAGTTTAGACAATTAAAAGAATTCCTTTCTGCATTCTTTCTCCCTTGAAAAACTCCCATACGTAACTGCAGTGGTGCAAACAGAGGGAGTGATCACAGAGGAGACACTTGATATCGTCTAATCCGTTCCCCGGAGTGTGTGAATCACTTCACGATGACAGCACCCCACATGGTGGAGCATATTTCCTTCTTGGTGCTTACAGAGCACAATTAGTGCGTGTTTCTTGTAATTCATATCTACCTTGCTTCAGAGTGTGTATGTTTGTGCTCGAATGCAAGAACTCTTATTAAAAGGGGATTTCAGGTCCCAGCACAGAAAAAAATGGACTTTATCTTTAAACACATATTCACCTGTACACAGCACCTTCCTTAACTGCTGACAGCAGTCGCTTTGCGGGGTTGCTGAATTTCATCAATGTTGCATTGCAGTATGGATATTTCCACCATTCAGCCTTGTGTGTTTTTTTTAAAACTAATTCGCAAAACCCCTGAATTAAATCTTCGTCTCCTTTCCCTCAAGATTTCAAACATGTTGGCACTTATGGAAATTAAGTGAGATGAGGATAAGGGGATTTGTTACCAATCCCATCTGTCATCTTCCTAAGTGGTCTCAAATCCCAGCTCGCACTGTTGGATTATACACTAGTTCTCCTGAGAAGATAATGAGCTGCCGTTCGACTGCAGCCATTTACAGGTATAGACTTCACTCTTAACTGCTTACAGTATTTTAGCTTAACTGTCACTGGATCCTGGTAATAGATGTCCCCAGAAGTCATGGTGTGGATGAGCCTAACAATAAACACACATCAAATTCTTGATGGTCGACACTTTTACCAATATCTTCTTGTGTGCTGGATATACACAATATGCTTGCTTTTGTAATAAAAGAAACAGGTAAGATTGCCCTGAGTTGACCGCTGAAGTAGCCATTTATTGTCTGGAAAATAAATTTAGTTAAAGCATGCACAGTTATGTGCTTTCTACAAACTGATCACACTCCTGGGTCACATCTCAAGTGGTGCTACTTCTCTGAGTACAACCATACTTCACACATGCTGTCACTTTAGGAAATGAGATGAGCCAGAGCTCTTTTGGATTTGTGAGCAATCCCATCTGTCATCTTCTTAAGTTTCTTCAACTTCAAATCTGTTGATCCTGCTAAAGCAATTTAATTTTTAGAGCTGTTGAAGACTTGCTTTAGTTGTGAAAGTGTTTGCAGTTGTGAAATTAACATGGCTAAGACACTTTTAGAGTATAATGGTGTGCATGTTGAGTTGTGCTGCACCTGTTTGGCTTCATTCACCACAGAAATTCCTAATTGGCAAATTCACTGATGTAAAATAGCTTGAAGTATGCATATGTTAAAAAATGACTTGACAACACAATGACAAGGACCAACCAGGAAACCTTTTTGTGAGCCATCAGGATTAACCACTCCACTACAATGACACTTATCTCCTGCCCATTATATAATCTAAGAACAGTGCTTTAAAATAAGATGCAAAGACTTCAAATAATTCTAAACTGGTGCATTTGGTGTTTGTATGGAAGGAATCAAGCACATTTAACAATATGATGCTACACAGTGCTCTTCGCTTTGCCCACAAAGGCCTGCACTCATTGTTAGCATTCCTCATGGGGACCAAAGGAACATTTGGGGCATGTTAGCCTCTAGCTGTCCCATTTGGTCTCAATAAGGCAGCTTGATCATGTTTGCAGAACTTGTAAGAACAAGTGGAAAAATTTAATGAGTTTGTATGCCCCAGCCACATGAGAAGTTGTCAAATAGAAACATCTTTGCAGATGTCGAATACAAAATGGTTTCACAATCAAAAACCAAAAATGGTCAAATGACAACATAAGGTAGCATCACATCTAGTGAAGGGAACCAAAACTGATGATTATTAAACTTTACAGACTGTGACGATGTAAAGTTTGGGTTTTTGAACATCTGAATCTACTCATGTACAATATCTCCCTAGCCATGTACTCTCTACTCCTAACCGTAACCATTAGTGGGTTAGACTAAAATAGAAAAGTAAATAATCATAGAGGAGCAGTGAAGTGGAAAAGTTAAAGGAGATTGTGTAGATGGGGATTTCAATCAGACATTTCAAACTTGAAGGCCAGGGGCTGTAACTCCATCTACCAATGCCCTTCTTCCCCCTCACATGAAATTATTGTCCTACCCAAGAATGGCAACAGCCGACATCAGTGCGTGGAAGCATCAATACCATTTCTTCACAACCAGAATGGAAATACCATCAGTATGATGGGAACTGTTTCACCGTAGAGATCCTGGGAAGGAAAACACTGTAGTAAAAATTTTTTTAGTCTTTATTGTGTATTTAGCATTTTTATTATCATTTATTCATCTTTTTTTCTTTTCTTTTTTTTTACATGGACCAACATGTATTTTATAATCTGTTATGCGTTGATATTTTTAAAGTTTGCTGCTAATGTCAGGGTTTGAATACTGCTATTGAAAGACTTTTTTTCTAAAAAGGACTTTTGATCCACTAATTTGTCTTCCCACACAATCTCCCTTCTGTACATTCTTAATCCCTTCTATCTACCATACCATGCTTTTTACAGCATGAGTGAAATTCTCAATGTCTGCAGTGTTTTTTATTTTCCTCAGGAGTGTCTGATGTACCCAAAATCGCGAACATAAGCCGCAGTGAAATTGAGCTGGCATACTGAAATGGTTAATTGGCTAATTAGTTCTATGAAGCCCCAATCAAAGAGCCAATTAGCATGGGACACATGCAGTTTGACATGGCCAATTAGTGGCAGTGTTCAGACTGAACTTGTTAAGTATGAACTCATTAAGTGTCTTGATTAATGAGGCAGGGTGAATGAGGGGAGCAGCAGAATAATGTACTCCCACAGCTTCGTCTGAAGTGTCTCCCTGAGATTCACATACTGTACACAGGCCTCCAGTTGTATATCTATCCCATTATTTCTAGATTATAAAACAGGGCCAAGGTTTGGGTATTTACAAGTAAATACAGTACACAGAGTATGTTTAAAATATATTCACTAAATTTTATTTGTCAAAAGCTATGGGATTTAAAACTCTCAATTTGCCTCTTCAGTTTTGGGTACTGCTAAAAAGGGGCAAATGTTCAGACTTTTAACTTAGAACTTATGTCAAAATTGCTAAAAAAAAACAAACAAAAGAAAAACTGATTAAACATCAGTAAAATGTTATGGAATTTAAGAATGCATGTTCTGTTTCTTTTTATTTCTTTTTTTAAACATTCTGTATAATGTGAAGTTTGTAAAGGAGGCTTTGACTGGATCATTGTAAGTATAAATAGTGTTCCACCTGCTAATTCAGCTGCTTGTCCACCCAGAGATTTATATCATGTATAATATCCCTTAAGTTGTGAAAGTCAAATGAATTCAGCTGTGGTTCTGATTATGCAAGAGTTGTTGACTAGTTGTGAAAATACTGCTTTACAAATATGCACAATCAAACGTACAGTTGTCTAAGAAAAAGAAATAACTATAAACTAAAAAAATCAAAATGCAACAAGTGCATCCTAAAATGCATTTTATAGCCCTTGGGGTTAGATACAGATTACTCGTGAAGATTAAGGATAAATGTGTGTTACTTTGATTTGACTTGTGTTCTGCTGTCATGAAAAAAGGAAAAAAGGAGGTGGTCACCAGAACTATTCAGCTACACTGACATTTGTTGGATTTCTCTTGTGTTTGTGGTGCTGAACACTTGGGATTAGCACTCAACTTCTAGCACAGCTACGATCAACACAGCAAACTTGAAACAAAAAGACATATTGGCAAACCACTGCACTAATGACTTATCAAGGTTACAAATGTTACAAATATTGTTTTCTTTAATAAAATGGCTGTACCAGATTTTTACCGTAAAGGCAATTTATACCAGTTGGTGAAAGAAACTAGGAATGCAGACATTTTTAATATACAGTAAAATGTCACAGACTCTTTTCCCAAACTGGTGTAATTACATGTATGTGATGTTCCAAATGGGACTCTGGTATTTGGCAGCCAGAGAGCAACAGAGTAGTAGAGGAGTGAGAGGTGTCGTCAGGAAGGAGGGAAAAAAATGAAATGATTTATGAGCAGGCAGTGTTTTTCTTTCTTTAGTTATTCCTCAGGGTCCTGCCTCTTGCTTCCCTCTCTTCAGCTATCTTCTGCTTGTTTTTCTGCTGTTTTTATCATCCATATCTCTCTTCTTCCAACTCCATGGCCATTTCATCTCCCTACTCTGTCTACAGTACACATGTTGTTTGACTAACCTAATTAACCGTCTGGCCTATGCCTCAGACTCTCCCTGGACCCCACTCTGGTGAGAATTCACAGTAGCTCCATTATGTTATAACGAGACACTACAAAACACGCATGAGAGATCAAATTACGGCAAAGATCAGTGTTTGTGACAAAGTCTCAAAGAGAGGAAATATCATAGTATGCAGTGGATTGTCTCAAGTCAAGGCTGTCTGGCCTTCAACTGCAAGAGTGACTCACTCTCCTAGAAAAATGATTATTTGCACCAGTTTGGCAGAACTATTGGCTGTGTTTATTCTTATGGAGTTGGAATCTATGTTGTAATCTTGAAACTAAGACATTTATTTACTTATTATTTGAAAAAAGCAGTACATCAGATGTGAGTAACACCAGTGAATGTAATGGATAGTTAATCCCAGTCAAAGAGGTCGAAGGATACTGGAGCTGCAAAATGTCTCAAGGAATAAAGATTTCATCATTTTCGCTTTATGTCACGCTTAGGGATTTACTCTTCTTTAAGTATAAGGAAGCACAATATAAAAACAGGCTCCATATGACCTATTGTCTTAATATTTTCCTATAGTCAATGCCTTTAAAACACATTACGGTGTAAGTAATACCAGTTAGGAAGCCACAAAATCAGAGGCTTATTTTAAGTGAATTACTTCTAAGCTCTGAAATCTTTCTGTCTTGTGTTGATTTCCCAGACAGATTTTTGTGGCAGGTGTGGTGTGTTTATCCAGCTTTATTCAGAGTGCAGTTACAACTGGTTGTCAGTGTGAGCAGGTCTCACGGTTTCTGATGCGTTTCCCATCTGAGGTTCATGTTGGTGAGAAGCTGCAGTGGGATACAAGAGGCAAAAATAATGAACCACAATGCACACAGGCTGCATTTGCAGGGAGTTTAATTTAGACTTATTTTATTTAATTTGATTTTATTAACTGTTTTAGAAGAAAAGAAATGAGAGGGGAAAGATAAAGGTCATGAAGTCTGGAAAGTTGATCAGTCATCAGCCAGGACCGAAGGAAAACATGGGAGGAGGAAGACTGAGAGGGAAGGAGAAGGAGGGGGAAAATTAGAGTGACAAAGAGGAAATAATTGGAATGGTCTGTGTAGAGGAAGATGCAGTAAATCAGGGTATTTTGTAAGAAAATTAGCAAGAAGGCAGTAAGAGGAGACTGGGCTCAGTCCTATTCCAAAGGACTCTCTGTTGTGTCATGCTGTTGTGGTAGTGGACTAATGCCAAACTGTGTGTGTGTTTCTGTTGTTTGTGTGGCTTCACCAACCAGTGAACACTTCATATTCACAACTTTGCTCTCTCATTTTTTCCTCTAACCAGTGCTCAGTGAAGCCCTAACCACATATTTACAATGTTGAAAGGCACCACCTATTTTATAGTCTTTCCTCAAACACAAGGCAAGAGAAGTAGTTTGAGGCTCCACTGACCAACAGAGTTGATTGTGGTGGCTTTGGCACGTGGGACGTCTCCCATCATGCAGCTGCCTTACATTGAGAATCAACCCACTGTGTGTGGCTTTAGCTACAGATATACTCTTTGTAAGAGGCAGAAAGTGCAGCACAAAATAGTAACATGCCAGTGGCACACATTTCACTGCTGTCACTCCAGCAGCCAAACCACTTATTTCTGCTGGTAAGCTCAATCTAAACCCATACACATCTAATAAAGTGGAAATCAGTAAACAACTTAAATTAATAAAGAAAGTTGTGAGCAAACAAATGAATCGCAATGCACAAGTTTGCATTTCATGACAAATTTGTGGTTAAAGTTTTCTTTCAATATCTCTGGCCAAGCTTTGGTAAACCACAGGCAATGTTCTCTCAATATCCTAATTCACTCAAGCCATCAACCCGTGCACGGGTTATATAAGGTTACATGCAGCCCATACGCAGTGTGAACACACTCTGGTGGTTACCGGTTGCACACAGCACTTTAACTGCCTATTCAACAACTGAAGAGTTCTTTTCCAAACACTATAAATCCATTTTAATAGTTTTCAGGAAAGTGACATTTTCCTGAGCCTGAATCGGTTTGCATGATGAACAGCATTTCCCAGTACATTTTAAACGTTGATAGAGCAGTGAATAGGTTCACTACACAGCAAAATGGCACGAAAAGTTCGTTTTTAAACTCAACTGTTTTGTCATTTCTGGGTTGTGTTTAGTACAACAGTAAAATACTTTAAAATTAATTGAAATGTTTAGTTACTCCATGGTTAGATTTAGGAAATAATCTTACTTGTTTATAGTTAGAACATGATCATGTTTTGGGCTAAAACAGATCCTTTTTACCAATTTTCTGGTTGTCCCGGTCAAATGTAAACACAAGTTACAACAAAACTTTGTCATTTTCTGGTTGGGTTTAGGCCAAAACATCAACTTGGGTGTCAAATCAAAACCACCTGATAACACTTAAAAAGATAAACCAAAAACTAGGGCCGTCAGAATTACTGCGTTACTGCAACAAGATTTATTTGTAGAATAAACGCTTTAATTTTTTTTTCAACATATGACTGATCATGATGCGATGACTGCCACTAAGGCCCAATCTAAATTCTCCCCCTTAGCCCTTCCCCTCCGTTTTGCGCGTTCATGAGAGACCAAGGGGTGTCTCGATTCCCTTTTGGGGTGAGGGGAAGGGCTAAGGGGAAGGGCTGAATACCCCTTACAGCAGAGCTTTTTCAGATGCAGACTTAACGGCAAAGGGGTAGGAAGAGTTATACACTCTCGCGCAGGAAACAAACCTGGTGCCGAGAGACTCGTACAGAAAAATTGCCTTTTTGTAAATAACAACATTAAAAATGTTTAACTGTTGTTAAAAACTTAACGATAAGGTAGATGTTTACCATGACGACACAATGCGGCGTATCACCGCTCTACACATGTTTCGGAAATAAAAGTAGCGATTTCATAATTTGCATAGAGGTTTTAATTGATTATACTCGGGGAACATTATATATAATATAACCATATGCGTCATTTTCATTTCTGTGGTTATAAGGATGTAAGTTATAGCTCTTCTTTCTGTCGTATCGTAAGGTCTGTATGACACGCGTGTCTTGTAAACAGGGAGCCACGAGCAAACCAGCCTCCTAATACATTCAGCTTATATGGAGAGAGGGGTGTCTCAATTCATAGGGCTGAAAACATTGCCCTTCGCCTCCACACTTTGTTTAAAGGCGAAGGGGTAGGGCTAAGGGCTAAGGGCTAAGGGCTGAGGGGAAGGGCTAAGGGGGAGAATTGAGATTCGGCCTAAGTGTATTGTAGATGAAAAAAACCCCAGTTCAAAAGATTATCCACTCTTTTCCACATTTTAAACAAGATAACTTTTTCTGATTGTTTTGTAAACAACGAAAAAGGAGGTCACTTCTTTCAAGACTTTAACCCCGGATTAGCTTGTTAGGGCTGTGGCTTGGTCACAGTCATCATTTAGGAAGTTAAGGTTATGCAAGATTCAAAACGTTCTCCTAAAACGTTCTCCTGTCCAAACATTTATGCAGCCGTGGGCTGAAAAAAAAGACACAGAGAAGAGGAAGGCCTCAAGAAGAAGGTAATGTGTTTTCAAGTGTTTGATTTTTCACGTACAGACATAAGAAATGGAAGTTGCCTGGGCTGATGAAGGTTATGGTGATGCCTAAAATCAAAGAGAACTTTCCAAGCAAGTTTCTTCTTTTTTTTGTGTTTGGGTTCAAACTCAGGTGTAATGTTGCAACCACACAAACATAAATATGGCTTTCATAGACAAGCCAAACACAGACATTGTCTGAGAATAAACATCAAAGCTAGCCTGATGCATGTTGGAAACAAATAATGTCAAATAATGAAATGAAAATTTTTTGGTCTGAAATTAGCAAAAGTGTGTCCTAAATATACCTCATTATCCACAATGGACAACCTTAAGAGGCACTTACTGAAGGTTTTGCCATGGTCCTCACATCTCCTGCTTTAAGGATCATAGAAACTCAGGGAATAAACTGAAGTGAAGTATTCACACACATTTCTCAGTAACTTGTCTATGACTGCCTGCCAGTCACTGTGAGGATGATGATGTCAAAAGCTGTCCAGAGTCTTGGTTCAAGTGCTGGTTAAATGGCAGTCACTGCTGTTTTCTGTGTTATATTGATCAGACTGAGTGTTTGTGGCCCCTCACAGTCTCCAAGAATCCCTGACCTTTGACTTTGTGTGGCCCGATGTTTTGAGACTGACATAGATCTGTATACATGTTTATCTCCCTGTCTGAATTTTTTTTCTCCGGCAGACCGCATTTCAGTGTTCAAATATGCAAATGAATTCAGTGATGTTTACTAGATTTGGGCCAGTGTAGCTAAACTTGGACTCTGTTAGTAATAAAAAACACAATAGTTCTTTGGAAGACACTACACTTTGCGGTCTGTGTGACTTCACTATTACTTCAACTAGAAAATGACAAGCTGAATGTTTTTGTAGCTACATGACCTACTTGAGGTTACTGTTACATGTGTCAGCTTGTCAAATTCATGGCTGAGTTGTGTGTATTTTTGAAATGTACGAGTTTATGCATGTACATACAATGTTTGTGTAAGCGCATAATTGGACGATGATGACTGTTGTTTTACAAAAAGAGTCCAACTTCATTCGCTCTGCAGCAACGATGAAACAATTGGCGTTGAAGAAGAATTTGTTGGAGAAGAATGGCATTTGATTGACATCTTAGAAAAGTTGTAGGCCCTTTGGCAATTCTTCAAGATTAGCAAATTCTCACTTAAGATGGAGAGAAAGAGGCACAATTTCTTCAGCAAGCTCTATGTAGAAGAGCTATTTCCGAGACTTTAAAGGGCAAGACTGAACTAATGGCTGTTTAAGAACCTTACTTTAATACTTTCCTGATGGAGCTGTCAACATGCCAGACAGTTGGCATTCAGTGATGACACCTCAATGAAATGTGCAACAGTTGCATCTTTTATCCTTTTGATACTCCCAACAAATCTGTATGCAGTGTGGCAGTCTGCTCCTCAAATATTTGCTCTGTTTGTATAGTATATAAAATCTGGAGTTTATCTATATACAATGTGTGTAGCTTTATTCAGTGAGATGCTCAAGTGTTGGTGTGAGCTTCCACTATATATATATATATATATATATATATAGAAAGGTTTTCGTTTCACAGTTTAACAACAGGGGTGCTTATTTCAACACACTGAGATGGGCCTACAACCCCTTTCATGCAAATAGCCATGGACCCCCACTAAATAGCCATGGACCCCCTGCCCCACCCCGTGCTGAAACCATGCTTGGTTTTAATTCAAAAGTGAGATGCTTACCAAAAATAATGTATGTGGCTGAGTCCTGTCCTTCGATAAAGCAAAAGTTGAATTCACAAAATATAGCTTTACTTTTTTTTCTTAAAATAGGGACAATGTGTGAACATTAAGCACAATGGCTCTGAATCTTCAAGGCCTTGGGGACCCCTGTGCTCTTTGGGACCCCAGGTTTGGAACCACTGGCCTACAAGAATAAGAACCAATAACCCTTGAAAATGTTGCTAGATTTGTCACTACTCATTTTTTTGAAAAAGAAGGGTCTGAATACTCGCTAGATATGGTGACAGAGTCGACAAGTTGGCAACAGTGAGCAGCAATGGCAGGGGGTCTACTTCCCGTATTTGCCTGGGTTCACCTTCGGAAGCATCAAAAGTTTGCATGTCTTTTGAAACACATGACAAAATAGCAGAGCGCATTACTGCCAAATTATTTAAATAAGAATTGTTTTTTGTCGAACCCTGCGATGGACTGGTGACCTGTCCAGGGTGTACCCTGCCTCTTGCCTGATAATTGCTGGGATAGGCTCCAGCTCCCCGTGACCCTGAATTGGATTAAGGGGTACAGAAAATGAATGGATGAATGAATGTTTTTTGTCGATATCACTGTTTTTCCGATCGCTTGAAGCTGAAATCAACATTCTATATATTGCACATCCCTACTCAACACTGCTTTGCTCTGTGTTTCCATGTTTCCTTGTTCGCTCGCTTAGCTGAGCTCACCTGTGCTGCGTAGGTTGAGACACAGTTCGATGTAATTTTCACGCTGGGAATATGTGATATCATCTACCGATCTACCGAAATCATCGACATAATATTGCCTGCGCCGCCGTTCCCATCACGCACATCACGCACTGAGCATGGGGCCCCAAGTGCCGGGGGAGGCCCCCCAAAAAATATTGGGCTGAGGCAAAATCACTGACAGACGTCCCAACACCCGCGCCTTTTAAAAATATCTTCTGCACGGGATGCTCCATGCTTTCATCCTGAGCTGGACAGCGTCAGTGATTACAGGACAGATTGTAAAATGTGTCGGCGAGTGTTTTCAGTGGCGCGCGGTGGGGTGTCTGACATCAGACATCACGCGTCAGGAGAGCAACACTGCAGGCACGTAAGAACGCAGAAGACCAAAGCGTCAGTGTCACATTCATCTCCAGAGACTGATCCCGTATGGGACATCATATCATGATTAATCCACGTCCGATCTGGTGCTTTTACCAGAAGATGTCAGAGCATGGGCAGAGCCAGATCTACAGTAGTTGCTGGTGTTACTGCCACGTGGTAGATCATACAGTATCTCATTAACTAGGTTAGTTGATTGTGCTATAACTAAGTTGTGTGAATATGGTATTTTATCATATATTTTCCTCTTGTGTGTTAAATAGGAATGCATGTTATTACGGCTTTATGTAGCCTAATTAACAGCACTTTATGTGCAGTAATGTTGCACAATAAACCATGTGTTCATTTGTAATAAAGTATTTCCATCTTTAAGTATAACTAAAGTACAGTGTTTGTGGGCCAGATGTTTAAGCATGCCTACTGTCTCAGTTAACTCTTTGTGATGATATTATTTGTTCATAAGAATGGGCTTTGCCTAAGTTATTTTATACTGAGATATCACACTGGGACAGACAAAATAAATTGCACAGATTTTTAAGTGTCTTCTAGTGTATTCATGTTTTTACATACTAGAGTGTTTTGAATGAGATAAGACACATTATATTATGTCTTAGGGTGTTGTGTCTACCAAAAACTTTGTTCATGGTATAAAGGGGTAGGGCCCCCAAAACTTATTCTGCTTAGGGCCCCTGGAAGACTAGAGCCTCTGAATATTGCACACCCCTAGCCTTACATACCATCTACCATACAGCTGCTGTAATTTTTCTTTTTACTCTGATGTGATCTAAAAATGAACTAAATATTATCCTCTATTGTCGCCAGGTTTATTGTCTTGATTACACTCTACAACAAAGAAAAACTTAAAAACCGACAAATGGCATTGCATGTAGGTTTTTATGAGAGCAACATAGGAATAAAAGGCTAGTGTTTGTTCTTTCCTTTCTTTTTCTTTGTACCTGTGTGTTCAGTGTGTGTCTGGTTAGTGGGTCATGAAGTTTATACTCTGTGCCTCATATGCTGTGTTTAAAGAATAAATATGATACTATGTCTGCAGGGTGTAGAGACATGCTTGTGCAGATCTCTCTTTACTGCCCTGCTTATGTCTCTGGCCTCTGACCCTCAACCTTTGACCTTTAATCCCTCACTATATACACTGACAGCCAGACAGGTTAACCTCGGGGACTACAGGTTAGTTCAAACTCTCTTAGCATGTTACATTTAAACAAAAAAACTGTATAATCGAAATACTTTTAGACGTATCATTTGACTGCTTTTAAAAGCTTAAATCAACTATCTGGATGTTATTTTGGTCTTAATTTTCCAACTTGAGACTAATACTTTGCCTTACCAAAATGGATCAAAAAGTTAAATGTCAAGGGTCCTAAAACCCCCTTTTTTCCCTAATTCATTACAACCTCTCTCTTTCCATCCGACTCTTTATCTTAACATCTTCTCCCCCACCTCTGGTATGTTTTGACCATGTTGCCCCAGGCAAGATGAGGTCAAAGGTAACCATAACCCCTTCCTTCCTCATTCTACTCTTCCTGTTGGCCAAACAGGTCTCTACCTGTCCAGGTTTTCAAACAGTCCCATTTCTTCTTCACCTAATGTTTTGCTTTCTGTTCCTTTGGAGATGTTACAAAACATTTTCCGACTGTCTTTGACTTATAAAAAGGTACAGAAAATGAGAATTTCAGTAATGTAGGTATCAGCTGTCTTCTAAAAACCCCACTAATAGTAAGAAATGGCTGTATAACTGTATAACTGTATAGCCATTGGCATTATAAAAAGAAATTCAGTGTGTGATATGTGGTGTTGCACCCTACAGAAATTGAGATAGATATAATACAACTGCAAATTTTACACAAGATTTATGCTGAAAAAAACCCCTCACAAATTATCTGCATTTTTACAATACTCTTTTTCTTGTATTGTCAAAACTGATGTATTTACATAATCTCTGTAGTGGGTATTGAAACCTTTCGGAGAGAATGCAAGTCAATCTAAAGTTTCATTCAAATACAGTTTTAAAGCAAATCAGGAAAGATGCATTACTGTGTAATCTTTGAATCAGTAGTCTTTTACACATATTGATTGCACATTTTTGGTGCAATTTGGACACTTTTTTTTGTCAACAACATACTGGGGTTCTTCTTTGATAATTTATAATCACCAAGCAGCAGCGGCTCAGCCCTGCATCACTGTGTGCTTACACACATCAAGCTGGCATTGCAGAATCAGCTGAATGATGACAGCACTGCTGGTTGTAGTGGTCAGTTCTGTGATGCAGGTTTGATGTGTGTAAACACACAGTGATGTAAGCCCTTTTTGTATTTGTTGCGACCTCCCTTTCTAGCTTAGAAGTGGATCAGTGACATCGGCTTTGACTCCCCTTTGTAACACCACACAAGACATTAGTGTGCAACAAAGGCTCATCAGTCCCAACCTCGAAGGCTGTTGCAATTGGTCACAGAAAGCTGCCTTGCCAATACTGTGACAGGAAAGGCCACTACTAGTTGCTGCTTTTTCAACATGAAAAAGCTGAAGTCAGGATTGCATGGTTTAAAACAACAGCACATCAGCATTCCAGTCACCTTTTGTAATGTTATAATAGTATACCTTTTAGCTGCATGTATAGTAGCTCAGCTGATAGAGTAATTGTACATTTGTGTTGAATATTTTCAAAATTGAATAAATTTGTGATTAGGCAAGGCAAGGCAAGTTTATTTGTAAAGCACATTTTCAGGTTCAAGACAATTCAAAGTGCTTTACATAAAACATTAAA
>JBBBVU010000014.1:19421066-19432518 GCA_037177055.1 Atherinosoma microstoma | reverse complement strand
ATGAGGTGGCTCGGGCATCTGGTCAGGATGCCTCCTGGACGCCTCCCTGGGGAGGTATTCTGGGCACGTCCCACCGGGGGGAGACCTCGGGGTAGACCCAGGACATGCTGGAGGGATTATATCTCTCGGCTGTCCTGGGAGCGCCTCGGGATCCCCCCGGATGAGCTGGCTGATATGGCCGGGGAGATGGAAGTCCCTGCTCAGGCTGCTGCCCCTGCGACCCGACCCTGGAGAAGCGGAAGAGGGCGGTATGGTACGGTAGTGTGTGCTGCTGTCATCTTAATAAATGATTACGTTTGCTGAAGCGGTAGGCTACTTATTTGTGTCTCTGTGGTCTTAAAAATGGTTACAGTTAATGTAAGCACTGTCAGGGAAGCTGTACACTTCTACAATTCGCTGTTCTATTGCACTTAATACATTAATTTTCATGAAATTATTGTTATCTAGAAGTAAGCAGCCTTTTTCTCGTAATGTAAACAAACACTTAACTACTCGGTAATGCTAACTTACCCTTGAAGGCACTTTCGTTTCAGATGCTCATACATGACTATCATCCTGCCATGGTATTCCAACTCTGCATGGCAGACTGCACATTTCACCCGTTTTGAAACTTTAACTTGAAATATTCCCAATCTTTGTAAAGACGGGGTCTCGTCTTGTCACTTTGTTCGGGTTGCGCCTCCATCGGGCTTGAATTGTTCTTCGTTGGTTAAACGCAGAGGCTGCACATGATAACACTACTGCCCCCAGCACTTCCTGTGGTGTGCTGCAGTCATTTGCGTAGTGTACTGTCTGAAAAGCCATGTTTGGTAAAGATGGTGTTAGGATGCCTGGCACACTTTTAATGTCAAAGCGCTTACAGGCGTTTATAACGACGCGTTGACAATGAAATTTCGTGTCGGTGAATTTTTATAGTCGACGTCGTCGGCGTTGCGGATGATTCGTTGCAGCCCTACCTGTCATGTTTAAGAAACGTTATGAAATAACACTTCTTTTAAATGTCAGGATTTACAGCTTCTTTCTGTGATTGCTTAACAGAACAGATGATAATGATGACATTCAATACAGTCATGTCTAATATTTTATGCAATGCCAGTTCTAATATCTGCATTTTATAAACTTGTGTTTTGCATGTCCTGTTATTGTAGTTTTAGATATATATTTTGGTTGTGTACAAATAAAGGAGAAACATTATATTTTAGTTATACCTGCATGGAACATGCATGGAATATGATTTCTTTTTTCAAATAAAAAATTATTCTTCATGGGGAATCTTGGCATTCTAACTTTTCGCCTCTCCTTTAATCTCTTCCTTTGCACACTGACATGCTGGCTCAAAAAAGAGGGAAGGAGTCATTGGAGGGATGTAAATAGAAGAAGATTTGGGCTAAAACAGAGGGGAATGACAGTTTGTTTGGTCAAGAACACCCTATTACTTTAAACACTCTAATCTTCTCCTACTTGGCTGACTACATGCAACCTCAAACAGGATGGATTAAAAGAGCCTGGAGACACAGGCTGTGGTGGAAAGAAGATTTCATCTTGTGTATTTCTGGACTCACTTGTATATCTTACCCTACTTAGGACCATTAATAGAATAGACTACCAGTTTGTGCTTGAAATAGGCACAGCACAATATTTCCACAGGTTTCAGTCTGAAAATAGGTGAGGTGAGATGGAAATAGATGACTTATTATTGTAATCATGCAGCATAAAGATAACAAATTAATACAGAATTACAGTGTAAAAAGATTGCTCTTTAGAAAGCTTCATGTTGTTTTTAATGCCTTAATAATACCTTCTGTTGGCCAGCTGTGGCATCTTGAGCTAATGTGCTGGCCTAAAGCAGAACAGGTTTTTCTATCTTTTGTTAGTTGGCATCAGATGAAAATAACAGTCTGTGCATACTTTCTCAAGAATATGTGATATATCGTTTCCAGATTTTATTTTAATACGATATCTAATTTTCGTGCGTGCATGTGTTTGTTCCATGTGACCTGGGGGCTGTGTTAATGACAGCTGTCGCTTCTGTAAAAATGAGGTGATTTCCCACGTTTCCTTGGAAACCCAAAATCACACCCTGTGTCATATACTGTTGGTGTGTGTGTGTAAGGCCGCTCACAGACTGTTTGCCCTGCTTTGTGTCTGAATTAGAAATGAACCTATGGTTTCTCAGTGACTCTGATATTCAGCTGTTTGTTTGTTGTCCAAAGTCTTCAAATTTGAGAGGCAGTGAATTCCTAAACATGTCAAATGGTTCTGCTTGAAAGTCAAATGCGTCACAAGACCAGTAGCAAGATTTAATGTTTCAGATAGAGGTAGTATTTGTCCCTCTGAAGGTCAACAGCATAAGGAAAGTGAAACAGTGTTTTTTCTTTACATTTTTCATGAATACTTACAGGAAATAAGTAAATCATCAAAATTATTCATCCATTTTCCTGGTTTCCTTGATTGTTCTACATACTGTACACACACATAAAAGGCATTAAAAAATTTAAACAGAAATTAGTCTGCTTATCAGAGTCTAAAGTTTTTAATTTATTTTTACATGTCTTAGGCCAGTAGTTTAGTTGTTTACATCTGAATCCATACTGGTCTTGAACACAAGGGGAGGAATGTCCAGGAGAAATTACCACATTTATTTCAATATCGTTGTTTGTCCAGTCACTTAAATTCTTTTTGAGTCTAATGTTGTCAATATTAACCCTTTTAAAGAAAAAAAAAGACAGTTGTTTTTCTGAGTGTTTTGCAATGACAGTTTGGTCTAGTCCAATTCAGACTGCAGCAGTGTTTGAAGATATCCAAGCAAACAGCATTCTAAATAATGATGGTTACTATTCTACAATAAAAATGTAATTCTTTTTCCAGTAGCTGAACCAACCCAGCAGCTGATTTTGATGGCTTTGCTCTTTAAGCACTTATGATTGTAAGACAGCAAGCTTGTGAGTTTATTAAAAGCCACACTGTGGAGCAGCAATTTGATTAACTTGAGTAAGACTTTATGGTTGATCTTTGCAGAATGTATGGCAGAGAAATCTGTTGATTATAACACAGTTCTTGCATTGCAGATTTTCATTCATCATTTTGAACAAAGGCATTTACAACAGCAGTCACTTTTTGAGGTTATGCTAGATGATTTTTATCATGGTCATATTTTGTCCCATGAATTTTGGGGGATAATGCAATGCTTTACATCAACTGTTTGAAACTTTCTTACATTGAGAACAAAGTCCTTTTAGGAGTCACAACCTACGACATTCACATGATTCTTTAGCAGTGGTCATCCTTCATCTGGGACAACCCAAAACTGCACAGTTTCCACTTTAGTTCATGCAGCTTTCATTGCAAACATCCAATGAAATACCTGAGTATGCCTTTCCTAAGTGGCAATGACTCCTTAAAACAGACCAAAGAACTTAAGTTTAGTTTCTTTCTTTTTTGTTGTTGTTTGTTTTGTTTTCTTTAATAGTGTTTTGTGACAGTTTATATATTTTAATCACAAAAACTGTTCTTTTTATGTTGCCTTTATTTGGCTTGTTTATGATTAATGAAGAACTATGTTGTTTTTTATGTTAATGCATGGGATGGTGTTCAGTAATATGAACAGGGACAATCAATGCTTCATTGTGGATGACGTTCAAATCTCAAATCATTTGATTATATCACAGTCAGAGCCTAGCTTTTCATTTCCTAGCTTTTGAACTGAGCAGTATAATAAAAGGACAATCCAGCCATGAAATATTCTCTTTTCTGACATTGTTCTAATAGGACAGATGGTTATTGACCATCTCAAAGCAATCCATCTAACATGAATTGCATTGTCCATGTACCAAAAGAAGCTCTTTAGTTCATGTTTGTGTCCTATGTTACAGAGAATATGGCCTGATTACTTGCTGCATAACTTCAGCTGAAATAAACAGAATTATCTGTGTTTGAAGCTGGGAAGCCAGTGAGAAATTCTGCTTTTGTTGGTTCACCTCCCCAGCTGTGGTTCCCTGAGGTGGATAGTGTCAAGGGCAGTCCATAGAGATGGGCTGTGTTTCCAGCTTCCTTGAGTAGAAAAAGCCTTGGGAAGAAGGAAGTAGAAAGTCAACATTGTAACAAAACAGATACACGTCAGCAACAATTTCTCAAAAAAAAAAAAAAGTAGAAGTAGTTGGCATGTTCGCTGGGCATTTTTCTCTTTTACTGATCTCTCTTTATGTCATTATAACTTCAAATGTATTGTGTACAGTTATGAAATTTCCTGTTCAACCACTTTATCATTATTACAATTTTCCCTCCTCTTTTGACTTATAAACTTACAAGAGTCTTCAGTGGGAGTCAGACATGTAACAGGTTTTCTTGTCTTGCCAGATATATATGTAGATTTAAAAAGATACACGCCAAATTGAGCGGTATACTAATTGCATATAATCTCACCCTCCACTCATCCATCCTGACACCACTCTTCTCATGATTGATATCCTCCTTCTTTTTTATCCTCCCCATTTTAACTATCCTCAATTGCAGGTTGATGGTGGGGATTTCTGGCCCACCAGACACAAACTGCCATCAGTGAACCTGTGATGTATGTGCAAATGTCTGTGCACTGAGGAGTGCACAGACATATGAGGAGCTAAGGGTTTGGTTGTGATCAAATGTTGTGACATCTAAAATGGAGATTACAATTATGGTACAGCTCAAAGTGAACATTTCTCAAGGTGTGTCTAAGTGCATTTGAATGGCTGCATTTTTTGAATGCCTCTCTTTGGAAAGTAAGGGCTTAACATAATCTCTTAGTGTCTAGGTTAGGGCTTTGTTGCAAGTTGCACATAAAAAATCAGCATAAGAAGCATGTGACTTTCTCATTTTTATTTCACAAGCCACATTCCCAGAAAAGCTAGCAAATGTTTCAAAATGCAATGAAAACCTAGTTCTGTTATTAGTTTATTCATTTGAACCTCTATTTAACTCACATACAAGTCCAAAGGACATGATTTGTGTGTTGTATTCACTGATAAATTTCACTGTATTAAGGAAAATATAAACAAAATCAAAGTTTGATGCCAGTTATAAACTAAGAATATATTTAGAGAGACAAAGGTAGACATTAACATTAATAAAATGGCATTCTGGAATATTTCACAAGCAACAGATCAGTTTGGAGACAGGTGAAGGTGTCAGGATTGGATATAAAAGAAAATTCACCAAAGGCTTAGTTTTTACAAGCATGGGTCATTGTTCACCACTCTGTGCTGAACTCCAGTCCAAAAAATGAATATCCCTCAATGCTCTTTTTTTTTTTTTTTAAACTTCAGAAAAAACAAAAGAAAACTGGCCTTTCAATAACAATAACAACATAATATTATTAAAAAATCAAAAAATTCTGGGGTAATCTCAATACATCAAGGCCAAGGTCAGATAACAGTGTTGGCCTCTGGCAGCACAACATGGTCAACAGCCATGGAAATCACCTTGGAAAACCATTGTCACTCAATACAGGCCATCTCTAGATCCAGAAAGGTAACCTGAAACTGTATCTCTCAAGGAGGAGGTCATTTATCAACTTTTCAAAAAAGTGTAAGTTAAAAAAAAAGTTATGGTGGTCCATGTTTTTGCTGCTTTTGGGAAACCAAGTATTCTTTTTTTGTCCTGTCACAGTTGTCTTTTATAACCAGCTACGTCAATTATTCATCTAACATCTACTAATTACTATTCAAAATATTTTATTGATTAGGAGAAACAGGGAACATGTCTGAGGTTTGAGATTGCTGCACACTGTGACTCTTAGTGCCAGTGTTGCCAAGTCTGCTTGTTATTAGCAACCTTGGGCTTGTTTATCTGTGAAGTCGCTTAATGTTGCGGGTATTTGGACTTGTTTTCTTCAGTGTAGTTGTGTATTTGGGCTTGTTCTGCTTCCTTTGTGAAGTCCTTCTCATTCTCTCTCAGGTGTCTACATTAAAGCAATAACCCCTGAACGTGGCAGGAGAAACGTGAACACAACAGTCTTTTTTTTTCAGGAAATAATGTACACAGCCCTGTTTTCTTGCGGCAGCCGTCCAAACTGGCACACCCCAACCCCCCACACTCACGCACAACTTAATTTGACAGCATGAACAGCAGTGACAATGCCTGCGAATAACCAAGGAAATATGTAAAACATATATAGCCTATATGAAAGTGCTGAAAGACTGCAGCACTGCACCTGCATGCAGCTAGGAAGGCAGGCAAGTCGCTTCTTTGGGATTTCATTGGGCTGGTCACTTGTTTCTCTCGCAAGATCTGGCAACACTGCTTAGTGAGTTCCAGTTCGTTCCCTGTTCTACCACTAGGTTTTGTGCATATGCATGGAAAGAATTGTGCTTAAACTTACACCTCTTTCTATGCACAAGTACAAGTTGATAAGTCCCATACTTTGCGTGAGAATGCTTGTACGCCCACATTAAGCACACTTCTGTACGTGCTCACGATTGATTAAATGTCTTTTCAACCAAAGAATTCACAGTTTTAAAAACTGCGCGCTGTTGTTAATTTGTAGCATGTGTTGGTGTCTTTCGCCTGTTGAAATTAAATGGTGTATTTTAAAGAGGAGAATACAACAACAGCAGCCACAGACTGCTGAACTGCTGAAATCTAGCATTTAGCAAGAATGGGCTCCACTTGCAAAACTCTAACAAATAGCCTCATCAGTTTTTTAAAGATTAAATGCTGTAATCAAAAGGAAAGATGATGTAAGATATGGTACACATACCTCTATCTCAATTTCTTTTTGATTTTTTTAAAAGAAAAACATGCTGGGATATTCAACTTACTGGGTTTAAACGTTAATTATATTTTTGAATGACCTAATGTGTAACTTTATCCACTGTGTGCACGCTCAGCGGGTATAGTGTCACTGTGTGTGTGTATTAGCATGTGCGCATCTTCGTTACATATTGTGACACGCAGAATTACCTGCCTGAGCAAAAACCATTACTGTTCTGGTGAAATCTGTTCAGTGCTGAGCTTGTTTCAGATTTCCCCTGGGGGTGTACGTGCACACTTACACACTAATAACAGCCCAATCTAGTGTTTCAACAGCCCCCTGAGGAAGTGTGTATTTCTGCATGTGTGTATGTGTTTGTGTGAGTGTGTTATTAATCCTCAATGGTGCTGAGAGCAGTCTGTCTGGTTGGATTAGTGCCCATCAGGATCAGTTGGGTCTGCTCACTGCTATCACATCTCAGGTCTTAATGAGGCAGCACAGCAGCACTGCTGTGTGTGTGTGTCTTCACATACACTCTATGCTTCATATCTACCTACTTTTTTGCAAATATGCATTTGCAAAGCCAAGTCTTTGCAAATCCATATGTCTTAAAGATTTTGCATGTCATCTTTTAGGCTTTGTCGCAAGAAAAGAATGTCAGATGATGTCATTCATTCAAGATTTATTGCTGCTTTTGCAAATCACAAGCCATACCATATGACCACTTGTTAATATTGAATAGGTCCTCTTTATGGCACCAAACAGCTCTGATTAGTCAAAGAACATCTGATAGTAGTCTAGTGTGTCAGGTATCTGGATATTTGCAGCAGTTCATTTGGGCCCTATGAGTTCTTGGTTCACTACTGTTCCTGGGGAGGCTGCTACTGGAAGAGTGTTGAGGCAGACCAACAATTTTAAAAGTGATATCGATGGGGAAATGCAGGATATGGGTTTTCCAAACAGAACATTGTAATGAGATAGGCAGTGTTGCTCATTTTACCTAGCAGTGTTTTTAATGTCTGAGAGTATAAGGAGCCTGTTTACATTTAAAAAGCATTCATTCAGTTAAAGTTTTAACATTTGAGATTTAGAAATTTGAAACAGGCTACATAAAATCATGTGGGTAATCATGATTAGAAATGTTCTCTATCGACAACTCTAATGGAAACACTAGATTGATGTGTCATTTTTCAGAAATGGTTATCACTGACTTGAATACTGTGACATTCACACTATGAACCAATCGAAAAGCAAGTCCAGGGAGATGAGTGCAGTGTCTTGTAAAGCTTTTAATGTGGTTATATAATTACTATATGAAACCAAAACTTCATGTGTCATATATATATATCCTTTGGTTCAGACTTCAGTTTAGAAATCTGTGAAAAGACCCTTTAAAAATGGTTTGATGTCAAGAGGGGGATATATCTGTATATCAAAGGAAACGGTCCATGTAATTTGCATTGTAAGTTCAACATGTTCAAAATATTAAGGGAAATATTTCAAACCACCTGCATAAATAAAAAACAGAGTTTTCATGATTTAGTAGCCTGTCCTGTAGGAACAAATGCATGTGTGAGGTTCATTTTAGTGCACTGTCTGTGTGCGGGCTGAGGTTTATAGACTGTTTTTTTAGTAGGTGATTTCCCTGGTTATTTTCTTTTATCTGACTTCCTTGTGATCTGTGCTAAGTTTGATTAGAGTGTAGTGCAGAATTACAAGGACCTTTGCAGTACATTTGGCTCACAACCACAAGGCTGCAACTTTTTGTCCACATTTTTAAAAGGATGTGATTGTTTAGTTTAATTTGGAAATATTGTTTGTTTTTTAAATAAATTGCTGTACTGCTTCATTGATATAATATCTGTCGTGAAAGTTATAAACAAATGACTTATCAAATTTCAGTTATATATTTAAAAAAAAGAGAAAAATATAGAAACCTGTATCTTTCTTTCAGTAAGATACCAGAAATTACAGTTAAAATATATTTTAAAATACGCACTAACCAAATTATCTATACAACTACAGTGTTAGTTAAAACACTCCTTCCTGGTGGAAACAGACTTCCATTATGTTCTGCTCAACCAACTATGTTTAATAGTGGTGGAAAAAAGTGCAACAATGTGCATTCCAGTGATAAATACTGCCATTTCAATTGTGTCTGTGGGTGTGTGTGTTTAAATGTATATTTGTGTGAAAGAAACAGAGCTGTGGTCATGCAAGGTGCCATAATCCACTCAGTGACCTCCAGAACCTGCTCTGGGTGTGTATGTCCAAATGTGTCAGTAAAGCCATGCTTGTGTTTGGAGGTGGTCTTATCCACCCGATGGATCTCTGAACCAGATGGTTTGTGACTGAATGCCTTTGTGTGTGAGTGTGTGTGTCTGTGAGTGTTTGTCCCGATCTGAGCCTTCTGGCACCACAGTCACTTTCTGCACCCATCCACCCAAGCTGCCCTCCTGACACGTCAAGCCGCCCCCGCCCCTCCAGCCTCCGTCCTTTCAGTTGGGTGTGATCACATCAAAGTAAAACAGGGAGGATTACAGGTTTCTGCGCCCCAAGGGGTCTCAGGCGAGACCCTCTCCCTCTCTCTAACTGTTGCATGCACACACACACACCCTTTTTCATTCCTGTTACTCTCCCTTGGGGCCCCTATAATCCTTGTGGTGTCAGGAGGTCAGGGGACTGTGTCATTGACGACCTATCAGGACCCTTATTATACAGCTATATGCTACATGGGTAGTTAGTTTAGATTTTTGCTAAACTAAAATGTATTTTTATTTTTCTTTGTTGCCCGCATCTTTTTTACTTTATTTCTGTGACTTCACTATTGGGTGGACCAATAATTGTTATAATCACATAGTTCAGTTTAAAAGCAGATTCAAATGTAGACTCGACTAGGCAAAAGGACAGATAGTGATATTGAAAGAAAATGGGTGGTGTTACTTGAGACACAAAAGCAGCCAGTAAGTCTATGAAAACCCAAGAAAAGTTCTGCAAAAGATTGAAGAGATTCCACATGTGGGTAAACAGGTGGATAGACAAGGAACAGACAGAGAAAAATGAGACAAATATTATATTTGATGTATGCGAGAACTAGGATGGCAGTTAGTGTAGTAACTTGTACCTTACTGTAAAAATAGAACAACTAAAAACGTGCAAACAATACATTTTCTGTTTTGTTAAATCAAAAATAGAAAATAGATAAGCTATCTTAAACAAATTTGTTTTATAAAATCTTATATGAGGCTGAAGTTGGGGTTTAGAAAAATTAAATGAGTCGTCTGATATCAGCTTTATTTCTTAAGCTTGAAAACTCCATATCCCTCCTCCCAACACTTAGAATACACAATGGTGGGGTCATCGTTACATGGCGAGACACAGGGGTCAACAATCAGACAATCCAAGTAATGGAAAAAAGACAAATGCTGGAGGTAAAGCAGAACATATCACACAAAGGCATTGTTCTTTCATAAAAGCAAGGAATAACAAAAGGAATAACTCAATCTCGGTCTCTTTACTAAATTCAGACTGCATCATAGATCAAAGTTGTTTTTGTTGAAACCAGTCTAAACTTCCTTATTATAATTTCCGCCAAGGCGGAGGTCATGTGTTTGGCAGCATGGCTTGTCTGTTTGTCTGTTAGCAACATAACTCAAAAAAGTTGTGGTTGGATTTTGATGTCATTTTCAGGAAATCTCAGAATTGGAAGAAGGAACAAGTGATTAGATTTTGGGGGTGATCTGGATCGCCGCCTGGATCCAGGGATTTTTAAAAGGATTCTTTACTATGGGGAGATAGGGATAATTTTACCATTAGAGCTTCTAACTCAAAAATAATGCCCAGAATCATTGGCAAAATAAAAAAATAAAAAAATTACAGCTGCTTGGTGGAGGTCTGCACTCTAGGAGTGTTTCTAGTTTGTCTTGCAGCTTCTTGATCAGTGCCAACATTGCTTGTACTAAAATAAATTCACTTCTCTCATGCACACAAACACACACAGACATAGTAATAGAATAGATTACATTATAGTCATTACAGCTGTAAGATTGGGCTCATAGTTGTTGTGACATTCATGCTACCATTAGTACTGGTATTTGTTTTATGATCAGTTAGTTTGTATTATTCACAGAGGCTTGAAAACCCACAGAGAAATGTTCCTGTTGTGGTCAGTATGAGTTCATGCCACTAATTTTACAAGCATTGCATCCCGGCCCTAATATATCTGCAACTGTTGAGCAAATGTGCTGGCAAGTATCTCAATGTCAGACTGATTTAATCGGGATGGGGTGGGTCAAAGGGAGGTGGGGGTGAGGGATGTGCTGCTATTGCACGTCATTTGGATCTATTGTTCCTGCCCTGTTCTTGAAGAATCTGCCTGACTCTGCATCTGTCCACCAGGACTTTCAGAACATTCTTCATTAGGGTGTTGCAACAATGTAATGTGGTTGCAATTCATCTCAGTTACCCATCTAAATGACAAGAGTTTTTTTGTTGTTGTTAAAAAACAAAAACAAAACAGCACAGACTAAACATAACAGCAAAATTCCACCACAATGAAACCAAAAATCATAGAGTACATTTAGGACTCTAATGTGTCTGTCCCCTTAGATAATACCAAGAACACATCCCAGATTTGTGAATAAGTTTCCCTTCTGCACCCTAGCCACCAATAGCTCATAAGAAGTTACATCTGTCATGGACTTAACCCAGTCCCTATAAACAGGG
>JBBBVU010000014.1:19400331-19420966 GCA_037177055.1 Atherinosoma microstoma | reverse complement strand
CTTCATTAGGGTGTTGCAACAATGTAATGTGGTTGCAATTCATCTCAGTTACCCATCTAAATGACAAGAGTTTTTTTTTTTGTTAAAAAACAAAAACAAAACAGCACAGACTAAACATAACAGCAAAATTCCACCACACTGAAACCAAAAATCATAGAGTACATTTTGGACTCTAATGTGTCTGTCCCCTTTGATAATACAAAAACACATCCCAGATTTGTGAATAAGTTTTCCTTCTGCACCCTAGCCACCAATAGCTCATAAGAAGTTACATCTGTCATGGACTTAACCCAGTCCCTATAAACAGGGCCATCTGGATTCTTCCATTTATGTAGAAGTAGTCTCGCAGCTAAAATAAAGCCTATAGGACCAAAGCAAATGCACTTTTAGAAACATTAGATAAATGAAAAGAGATATTGAAAACAATGTATACATAGCAGATACTAAAAGTATTCTAGGTTCTTGGTTGCCCAATTTTTAGTTTTACATCAGAATCATCCTATTTGGAGAAAAAAATCGGCTCAATATTATTGTGTATGTGTAACACATGACTTGTAAACCGTGCAAACCATTTTGTACATTACTTGGAGAACTTGCAAATGTTTGTTCAAATGCACACACAAGATGTAGAAATTACAAAATAAATTTACACATACACAAATTACAAAAATGCACAAACATAAAAATTCTACACACAAATTTCTTACCTTCAGCCTCACAAATCTCATATTTTCAAGTTATAAAAAAAATAGCTTCTACGCAGACAAATTGTTAAATACGTGTGTGCATGAATCTCCTGGTATGAATCTTCGTGGAGTGACATTGGAGCTGAGTTTTACTTTACGGATATAAATTCACTGGCTGTTTTGAACACGACATACCATTAGTGATTCAGTAAGGAAATGTAAGAAAATATTGTTGGTGAAAGAAAGGAAGAGAAAGAGAGAGAGACACTGAGCAAGAGAAAAGACAAGAGTTAAGATAAGACTGTCTTTCACTTGCTGGAGAGAGATCACTGTACAGTTAAGGTAGATGCCGAATTAGCATCGGTAGGGTACACATCACTGAGAAAATCTGCAAAAGTTCTGTCGTGCATCTTTAAAGTAACAATACACCAAGCAATTGACAACATTTTTAAAAGCCATTCCTAGCTCATGATTCCTTACATGTCTGCAGCAGCCAGTAGAAAATAGCTGATGACTGGTTTAGGTTTACGACTACTTTGCCGGGTAGAAGCATATTATTGGAATGAAAGCTCGGATTCATTATTTTCCTGAAAGGCTTTCTTCCAACAGCAACACTGCTTCCACATCACTTATATAAATAAGTGCACTTTTTAAAGTTAATATGGCATCATTAACTTCAATGAAGTATGACCCTCCAATACTGTGGCACTGGTATTTTCCTTTATTCTAGAGGTTTTTGTTTAAGGTTGCCTTCAGATACAAATATTTGCCACATTAGTACTACTTTAATACACACACAGTAAGCATGCCTAATGCCACTAAATGAGCTAAGTGCTTAATAGAACAATTGTTGGGTTTGACCCTAGAAGAAACTAAAATCCAGATTGACTGTATTTTCCTGTTTAGCAACAGTTTTACTGGTTTACTGAGCCTGGTAGTCTCCATTGTGCTGCTAGAGTTGGGTTACTGTTACAGCAGCAGCTGAGTAGATAGTTTTTCTGTAAAAGATGGGTTATTAAATTTCTATATATGCATGTCTGTGCACTGGAAAAAACAGTAGTGTTTCTGGAGGACTGACATAATCATGAGTACAGAGCTTTGTGTTATATCAACCCAGTTGCCAGGAACATTTGTTGCCATTTTACATTTTTCAGAAAACCCACTACATTTCTATTTCCAACTCTTGTCATACTGCCTCTTGGTTAAAAGTTGTGTCAGTTTTTAATGTACAGGAAGCTCCACTGACATCATTTTCTGATGCACAGGGAACTGCTGCAGAATGCCAGTTTTCTTTCTGAAGAGGTAAGTGATGCACCGGCTGTGCCAAACAGTGGCAGGAAAACACCATTCTATAGAGCTGGGCTGTAAAAAATTAATATAGACTCGTAAGGAGGGTGGGGGATGTATAATAGGGTTCCAGACATAAACCAGTCCAGCCATCACACTTGTGTTTTAACTTCTTTTTCTTTTTTTTTTTTGTCTTTTATTCAATGTGTAACCATATGTACATATTATGTGTAAAGGCAATGGATACATTTTTCATGCTCCCAGAGTGACACATTCCATTACTGCCACAATACCAGCTTGGGAATCCCTGCATGTCAAAGAGCGCCACATTGGGGGTACCCTCTGTATTTAAAACTGACAAAACAAACTCCTGACCAAATAGCATGGCTAGGACACAACAACTACTTACAATGGTTTTGTGCCTGATATACCTTTAAAACATTTTTTTTTCTTTTACAAAAATACACAACTCACTTTTTACTCACTGTCAACTATTTCAGCCAACAAACAAGGGCCTATAGGAGATAGGCAGGGTGGCCATTGGTTTTAAAACATTACCTGCATCCTAGAAAACTTGGTTTGAGTCCTGCAGCAAACTGGTCTTTCCATTTGTTTTACCTTTGACTGCAGCATTTCATTGTGCCAAGAGATAAGAAATAAAATATCTGATTAGAGTTTAGAAAAACAATGTGGTTTGATATTAAATAAACAATTTGCACTACCAGCAGATTAATCACAAACATCATGCTACCAGACTCCTCAAGGCTCCTTTGGTGGGGAACATACATAAGATAAGCTATTTTGTTTTCCACAAAAGTAAAAAAAAGCAACATGAAGTTAAATGAAAAAATTCTTTATTAATCACCTAAGAGAAATTACAAAACATGTTCGCTTTTCAGCAGGTCAGGTTATGTACTTATTGGTTTGGTAAACCTTTTAGTTTAATATCTGTGCACTAAGCCTATTTTTGCAGCTCAATGCATAGTTTATTTTAGATTAGTGGATGTTTCTTATTCATTAAATTGGCAACAAGTTTCATCATGTCTAGGATAAGAAGTCCGGCATTATCCGGATTTTGGGACTTTTTCTAGAATCCCATTACGAAACAGTCAAGTATGAAATGAAAATCTCAACAAGAAAAGCTAAATGACATCACCACAGCTAAAAGGGCATTTTTAAACTCACAACTGGAATCTCTTAAATACTTCAAACTAAGTACAGTGATTAGAGCTGTCATGTGAGCATTCTTGCCCGTCCGATTATGCAATGTGGAGCATATGACAAAATGCCAGAAAGTCCCACATTTAAAAACTACAACACAACAAGCCCAGTTTATCTGCTTTAACAAGTGATTTAATGTTTAAGATTAGTACCACTTATTGTATTATTCATTGACCTTCTTAAGATTTCAGAACACTTGAACTAATTAATAAACAGACAATATGACCACAGGGAAGACTCCTTTGAGGAGACACTAGTCTGATACACATCACGACCTAAAGATCATCTTGGTCCAGTGACTTGCAATAAAATGAAGATTCAGTAGGAGGCTATTAGGACATTGATCCTTCATCTGTTTCAATAGCACAGGGTCTTTGGTTGAGACAAAAGCTTTTGTCAGCATCGCAGAGCTCACTCTGCAGCCTGTAGAGACATCAGAATGGTTTATGACGGACAGGTCAGCAGGGGGTGGGCAGTGGGCTGAGACATACATATAGCTTTAATTGTGCACACTCCTAAGTGCATGAAAGTGTTTAGAGCGCTGAAGATAAGTGCGCATTGTGTGAAAAATGCCAGCAAACCTGGAGACAACACACAGCCTTATTTTAGTGACCCCCCCTAATGTGAGACCTATGACCTATGCGAGAAGGTTTCATGATGTATGTGTGAGTTGAGGTTGCCAGGCGCGGTACGACACCTGCTACTGGAATGAAGACCAAAGAAAAAACAGATGTCACAACACTGTGGTAATTGTAACATTTTTACCAAGACTTTGTTGGAAGACTGCTGTCCCACATAACGTGACTGAAATGTTGTTACTGACTGCAGTTTGATTATTAAAAAGTCACTATGTGAAATAGTGTTTGAGATGTCCTGAGCTCTTGAATGAACAATTGAAAGAGGGAATCTTGTTGCAGGATTTGTTTGACACACTGAATAGATTTTCTTCCCCTCATGAAAACTTTTTTAAAGTTAATCGCACCAATTGATGAGCAAAATGATGTAGTACCAGACCCATACTGAATGAGAAAACAAGACCAGGAACCACTGAACATCTGGGAGATAGTAACAAGGTGCATTCAAGGCAGAAATGGCAGAAATGAATGAAGACATTGCTACAGAGATATAACTTATTATTCACTGTAATCTCAGTGTCAGTGCTGAATGGTTTATTTTTGTGTTTTGTGATGTTTACAAAAAACAATGAATCAGGCTTTGCCATTTATTTTCCTCTTATCTTCCTAGGACTACTATCACTCATGTATTCATGTCATGACAAAATATGTTGCCTATCTAAGACTAAAAACTATGTTTTCCCTTATATTTTATTAAAATAAGGCTTTATTAAAGGATATGCCATCTGTTATTTGACTGACATCCTGGTCAAAACATGAATGGTGGACATGATGGCCTTCAAAGCACAGTGTAAGAAAAGGTAGTGTTAGTCCTTAGTGACACAACTACCTCCTTCTTCAGCAGGCTCCAGTCCTCAAAGATTAGTCTGTGAAAGTTTTGTGAATATTTTGGGTCAACATGATGCGGGCCAGTTTGGAAAAGCAGAAAGCTAAACCTTTATTTTTGAAAACTACATTTTATGTCCTGCAAAAGTTTAACATTGTTCTTCCATTTCCAGGGCAGCTTCGTTTGCTCTTTCTCCCACTTTACCTGCAACAGCTCAACAATTCCTCAGCTTAAAATTTGAGGCTAAAGAATTGATGTTCTCCTTGATAACACTTTGGCACTAAACAAGAAGGAAAGAATAATCTGATGTCTTGGCATCACTTGTAAATGTTATTTAACAAACTTTTATTCGCCCCTCTCTACCCGTCATACATTTGTGTGTTCGAAAGCTGAGCATCTTGAATGGTTGACCCTTACCTCAACTCAGATATGTGCACAGGATGATGTAAACCCTCATTTGCTACAAATGTATGCCAATTACCCTCTTACAGTGCACACAGTGGCTTATCAGCTGATGTGTCAACATAAGTCATTCTTATGTATCTGGAAATCTTTTTTTTCTATCTGTATGTTTATAGTGATTTTTATCCAAATGACTCTGTTATCTCAATCCATCAATATACAAAGTCTTTTGAGGCCCGTCATGAGCCGGTCAAAGTAAGTGTTAAGTCACGTCTTACAGCATCACAGCCAAGTTTCAAGCCTTGAGTGATGATAGCTGGGCAGCAGCTAACTTTGAAATTCATGCTGTGAGGTGGTTCTGGCCAAATCATGGTTGCAATCTTTGTTTGACAAAATCACTTATGAGGGTTTTGATATAGAGGCCAGTATTTTTTTTTTTTTAAAAGTCAAGTCAAATTTCCATGCAAATATAAAGTTACATTTAGCTAAATTCCCAGAAGATTAAAAAAGGGCAAGTGGATGAATGGATTTCCACACAAATTTTCCAGTTTCTTGCCATAAAGTCATTGCAGAGGCCACTATGAAATAACATGATTTGAGGAACAGCAGTAAAGTGTTAAACAATGGAAAACCACATGGAAACTATGATGAGGATGTGTTTGGAGAACTGTTCAATGTAAGATTTTTGAAAGATTTTCCGATGCTGCTCTCAAAATTGGGATAAAGCTACGCAGTGAATCTAGCTTTTTAAGGGTGGCCGCTGTCTGACTCACTAGTGTGCCTCATGGAGGGAGTCTCTTCTTCTCAGATCAGGTTTAATGCTTTGGACAGAGCTGCATTAAAGCTGTTGGTCACAGTGATAGACAGCAAAGAAGGAACAGTTTGACCCAGGTACCAACACAAATATCCAGTAGCATTTATACAGATACAGAGAACAACACACTCCACGTCTCTGGCCCTTTCCACGCCCCTCCTCTCACCTCCCACCTTTTCAACCCCTCCTTCCTTCCCTCTCTCCCTCCCTTTTTCTTCCCTCTTGAATTAAGCCCATTCTTTCAGCCCGCTCTCCCTCTAAGCGTTTCTGCTCCGCTCAGCTCCTGCGAAAACTCCTGTGTGTGTGTTTAAACTCCTGGCGTGTGTGTGTTAAGAAGAGTTTTATGTGTATGCGCAGGGCTGTGTGTTTTTCTAAGTGGAGCTGAAGTGCAGCCGTTCATCAGTGGAGCTGACTGCAGACAGGGGAATACTCGGATCTCACTGTGCTGCTTTTTAACTTACACGCCAGCTGCTTATTGGACTTTTTGTTTTCATTTTAAGACGCACTGGACTTTTTTTCTTTAAACTGGGACTCTTCTGCTGCTCTTTTTGCCCTCCAGGCACCATTCCCATCACTGGAATTACCTCTATTTTATTTTTCAGATTCTTAAAGGAATTCCTGTATGTCTTGAAGTTTTTTTTTATCCTCCTTATTTCTGGACTGTGAAATTTTGTGAATCTTCCTTACCTGATTGCAAAATGTATTCAATATTTTTTCAGAAAATCCAGACAGTTTAAACCCAGAGGATGAGTGTTTGGGAAGCACATAACAAGGACTCAGTGAGTAGGTGTGCATGCAGTTAAAAGTTTTCACTCATTTGGGAAAATTTGTTGTTGTAACAATGAAAATTGCCCGGACTGTTAGAGGCAAGTTGGACTCAGGTGGATGCTGATCCCAACCAGGCATGTTCTGAGCTCTTGTGATTTTTGGCTCCCTTGGAAACGAACAAGAAGGTGAGTTTAATTGGTCCTGTCTGAGGCATTTGGATCACTTCTCACATCCCTAATGTGTGCTCATGAATGATTTAATGCTGTTGTGTATTAATGCAATTTGACCACAGATGGTTTAATATGCAAAGGAAAGAAGGAGCAGTAATGACTGCTACTGAGCCATTTAGTTCAGCTTTTACTTATCTACCCTGATTTTAACTTGAACTTGAGAAACTTATTATTTCTCCTCAGAAATTACAAACCAAAATATATTTCTTTTTAAGTCACGCTGATCACCTCTGGGGGTTTTCTGCAAAGAACTGGCTTGAAATTGGCTCTGTTGTTTAATCTAAGGGAGTGAGTTGTCTTTCCACTGAGAGCACTTTGGAGCAGATCCAATCAGGAGACTAAAGGCAGCTCTGTAAGGTCCTGACTTATTGCTGCTTCTGGTTAAAAGAGAGCCAAATGGCCAGCTACCAGTGACCAGCAGGCTGCCCTCACCATCGTGGCTCCTTCATTGTCTCTATTTTCTGACTTTCTTGTTCTGGGCGAGCTATTTAAACTGAATGACTACAGGAATATGTTTTTTTCCAGCAGAATTTTTTTTAATTTTTTCTTCATACTACATCAATTTATCCACAATAACACCAGCCCACTCATCTTTGAAAGCAAAACAAATATAAGAAAGTATGTATCACAATGAGTAAGACTTGGATCACTTCAAACTTGTAAAGAAACAGAACCTGTGCAGCAGACACAGCAGCGGAGCAGATTCCATATTTCTCTTTTCACAATTCAAACTACTAGAAATAATTCATCCAAAATGAACAAATACTCGCCGCAAGTTTGTTGGGTGGGAAACTTTCCCTTCATGATGCTAGGCCAGATGGCTCAGAACCAGAAGCCAGCAGAACGCTGCAGCCTCCCCGGCTCCTTCATTCACCAGGTCTCTTTCAGACCAACCAGAGTCTCTGCTTCCAATTGTCTCGCTTTTTCTGTTTCACTTTGTTTCAGCTTAAATCCTGTAAAGACGGGTTTTCACTTTGGCCCTGTGCTGCTTTACTTTGCATGTGGTGTGTGAAGCTTTAATGCACTCCTGTACCAAGTGTTGCCCCAAGTCTCCTCTAAAAGGACAAGACTGTACTTCTAAGCTTTGGATACAGAGCCTGCTTTGAAACTCTCATATGACTGAGCTTTACACATTTTGTGTGCCTTTTGTAAATAAGTATAATTACCTGCATTAGCCCAGCTTTTACTGTCACCCCAGCTCCTCTTTAAAATCTGTCATTTTCAAATGCGATCTGTGGGTCATTTACATCAGAATTATAACACAAAACATCACTTAAGTGCTTTGTTTTTCTCACCACTGGTGGTCTTTTCTTATCAGCGCTGCTCACCTCACTGATTCTCAAAGCAAAACATCATAATGCTTTAAATAAAAAAATGGCGCAGCAGTTCAAAAATCACTTTTTTTTTTACATGCTTGTTGCTTTCTTCTGCCTTCCGCTAGAGATTGTTTGAAAAAGTCAGCAGCATGTTGACGTGCGGCCACGCTCCCCTGCTTCACCTGCTTTTAAAGCTTCCTCCGTTGAATACCTGAGCTGAATCAAAACGCAACAGAGCTTCAAATAGCGTGGAGCAGAGGTGGGAATGTAGCAAGGTCACGTCCAACTTTTTCCATGCCTGCTACACTTGTAGATGCATGTGCATGTGCATGTGAAGACACATTTAGTCCCTAGTTAAAGTCAAAGACACTTTCTTTGACTTGAACTATCACAGCATGCAGAACAAAACCTTCTTTAACAGTAACCTAGCTGTACCCAACACACCAAAACCTCTAATCAAATTGATTTCAGCAGTCTGACACATAGTAGTCCTTTGCTTTTTGATATGTCTTTGATTTGAGGCCCCTTTATTAAATTTAATTCTGTAATTAATAGAAGAAAGAAACTTTTTCTTACCTCAGATTCTTTGCATGCAAAACATCTGCAAAGGGACTAAACTCTGCATCAAAGAGACTTACTCTTTCCCAGAGAAGATGTCATTCTTGAACTGCCAAGAACACCTTGTTTGTTGTTCAACCTCTTACACTATCTACATCATTATAAATGATTGACTTACCTTAAACAGTGAAGTCTTGCACTTTTAAGAGAACACTTCATAAAGAAAGTGACAAGAGGGGCTGCAGTCTTGTACAGAACGATGAAATCATTGTGTTTTGCAAAAGTAAAATGATATAAACATCTTTGTTATAGGACCCAAAATGAAATCCCAAATTGAACTTGTGAGCTTATTATGGGCGTTTTTGAATAAGATACAGGAATGAAAACAGAGGCATGGAACTTGTGCCTGTAATTCAACTGTTCAGTAAGTTCAGTAATTCTTTAACTTTGTTGTGCAGTCATATGGTTTTAAAACTGGAAACTTTAGTCACTGCTTTGTTTGGAGTAGCTGCTAGCTATCCGTTGTAATTCCTTTCTTTCAGACTCATTCTGCATTCTCATCCTTTAGGTCCATTTTGGTTTTTTCCCACTCTCTTCATTTTAACTTCTCCTTTCCCTTCCTTCCTTGTGTCAAAAAAAAAAAAACTGCTACAACAATAATTTCCCTCTAAGAGGGACAAAAAAGCATTTTTCATTTCATTTCATTTCTTTTTCTCAACCCTTTCTCGGTTGTAGAAATAAATATGATCAGAGAACAGAGATGTGTAATGTTATTTAAACTTGCCACTTTAATTCCCAGCCATTTGCATTAGCTCCCACCCTCCTGTTGCCCCCTCATCATGCCCCCACCACCTCCCGCCAATCAAACTAGAGCAAAAGCCACCAGTTACCTGCTGTTTCAGTCATTTAGCTCGGGAAAGTACAGAGCCTCCCTCCTCCTCATTCTCTCCATCTTATTCTTTCTCCTCTTTCACCCATCCCTCCCGCCTTTCATTTCCCTGTTGCAGTGAGGCTTATACTTGTTGGTCACAAGCCAGGGAAACTCTTTTCTCTCTGCAGGCAAAACAATTGGCTCCTTTCTCTCCATCACCTCTCGCCTCACTCGTTTTCTTCTCCATCCCTACCGCCTTCCATTGAATTGCCATTCTTTTCGTGGGACTGGATGCATACAGGCATGCTGCAGGGTTTAAGTGCTTAAACGTCTACATCTTGTGCTTTCAGAGGGTTCCTCTGCTTATGCTCTCACTTGTTATGCTCTCAATCGTCCTCTTTTTATCTGCCTTTTCAATTCTCTTCCTCTTACCATATTTCTAACAATTCTCACATTTTATATCCTTTATTCATATTTTCACATGGTTTTATTAAATCAACTTTTTCATGTTATTGCACATCACCACCCACTTATAAAACTACCAGCTACCTTTTTCTCTGTCTTAGTTCCATTTAATTACCTTTAACCTTTTCCCCCCTCAACTCTCTGTCCTCAATCATGCTTCGCTCAATCTTGGGGTCCTGCTTATATTTTCACCTGCTCTCTTAATTAACATCAGTTGTCTCCCACTCCCACTCTTCATCACTGGCCTGACCTATGAAAGTGGAAGTTCATACATGTTAAACTACTGATATCCAGTCATTCATTACTGCATGCAGTACTATTGCACTCTAACCTCACTGTGCTAGGGCCCGTCTCACCCTGGAGGCGGGCTGCTTTGTCTGCCTGTCTCTATTTAGGCTGCTTTTTGACAGGACAGCTTGGCCCCACGTCCCCCCGCGTATCTCTGTCTCTGTCTTTATTTTTAATCCATTCCCTCTTGGCGTGCTGCTGCTCCATGTCTATTGAAGCTGAACTGAATGCAAGTGTCAGCTGGCCCGGTGGCTTCTTTTTTTTTTACATATTAAGATGCATTATGGAAAATGCAAGAAGTTGTGTGTGTTTGAGCATGAATGTGTGTTTACAGATCTAAGTGCCGACAGGGAGGTGTTTGTAGATGAGAATATAAGGACCCTGCCCTGTTGTATACAAATGTCCAAGTGTGTGTCCCTCCTCTGGGTTCTGCAATTAGATGAGGATGTGCAAGGAACAATAATGGTCCCTTCAACTCATGATGGTAGATGTAGAAGACACACTAAGACATTGCAACACACACACACAGAGACAGGCAGCTCGAGGAGCCTCAGAAGGACAATGGGACCAGTCGTTCGTTTTATAGCAGCCGACAGGAGTGTGAGGGCGTCGCTGATGCCCCTGTCACTCCCAGGAACTGTGACGTGAATTGTGCAAGCTCGTGTGTGAGCATGTTTCTGTTTGTGTGTCACAGAGCTGCAGCTGACGAGAGTGCTGACGTCCTTCCCCTTGAAACACTGCAGCATCTTTGCAGCTCAGTGCAGCACATTGATCAGACACAGCTTTTTCTGTGTTTCACACACAAACACACACTTTATTGCTAATGTTGTCTCTTCATTGATGGTGACTGGGAGAATTTGCTTGGGGGGGTGGGTTTGTGCATCAAACCTGACAAGCCATGCCTATAAAAGTACCCCAGGCCTTTTCAGATTCTGAAACAGGAGATGAGAGGTTGTGTTCTGGCCAGTGCTTGCATGTACACTTTTGTCCATTCTTCTGTGTTTACATACTGCAGGGTATGAAGGAGTTTATGTTCACATTCAGTGCTGTCCTGTTGTGTTGTGGCCTGGCAGCCATGAGCTTATGAGAGCTCTCCTGTCTCCAAGCTTCAATAGCTCCATTATTCATAAGACTCCACGCCAACAGCCTTGACGGGTCTGAATATGTGTGTTAGTGTGTGTGCATGTGTGTGACTCACACATGTGTGTTTTTTGGTATTAATATAAGTGCTTTAAAGTAATCTGTGATGCTTCCATCCGAATTTGGATAAATGCACCAGAAGCAAAAAACAAATGAGGGATTTATTTGTAATTCAATATATTTTCAAGAGGGTTGAGGTTAAGATGATGATGATGATGATATAGCTTTTAGTAGGTTTTCCCCATTCAGAAGTATACAATGTTTATACATCCCTAGTCAAAATTTCTCTCTGTAGAGTAAATGAGGATAATGAACTGATTTTTTTTAAATATATATGTGACACTTCCTTCACAATATTTAAGCAAAATGATCATTTTAGGTCCCAAAACATTTGAGTTTTCAGATGATTTCTACCAAGGTCCAGCACCTTAATGAGCTTATTACTTCCATGCCTTGTTGATAGTCATTGTTGGGAAAATACCAAGAGATGCAGTTTTTCAAAACTTTATAAATACTCTGACTCTCCAAACTTCGTCCCAAAAATGTGCAGTCATGGGCACAGTGGGCTAAATGAGCTAAACTAGCTTGGTGTGTGGAACTTTTTGGCTCAAATAATCAAAGGCATGTTAGGATTTAAAAAGAATCTTAAATCTAATGAGAGGAACACCTCTCCAGCTTATAAACACGAGTGTATGAATCCTGCTTTGTGTTTGCGTTGCAGCCAGAGATACAGGAAGCGATTCACTGGCAATTTCTAAGTCATAAAAGATAGAAATAGATTATCTTGGGTAAATTATTAAAGGGGTTTCTAACCTTTAACTGAATGCATTTTGGAAATCAAATCATGTTTTATATACTGATTGAAAGGATCATCAGAGAATCAGCTACGATTGCTACACATGGGTCTTCTTAAGCATTCATAGCTTTTTTCCCAGCTTTTTTCTTTAATTAAAAGGTAATGTATAAAAAAGATGCTGTTATTCTAAGCCTGATATTGCCTCAGTCGTTGACAGAAAGACCTCCCTGCTGTAAAGAGCAGAGGATCATTGAAGTACTGATTTCAAGGCCAAGACACAGGAGGGATTTTTGTAGAAAGTACCAGATGAAGGGCAGTGATAGAGGTAATTGTTAGATGGGGCTGCAGGAGTAAGAATGAGAAAAAGAGGCGGGGCGGGGGGGGGGTCTGTCTGTCTGTTACTAAGTGCCAACTGTGAGGTGCAATATAATAAAGCAGACTCTTTCCAGTGAAAGGCTTTATTGTTCTAGCTGACCTCAGAGTCCAAAGTACTGACAGAGAGGTGTGTGTGTGTATCCTGTGCATGCTTTTCACAGCACAACATTCAGTACGTTTACAAACCAGTGACCTTGTTCTTGCTTTAGGTGTAAGTTGTGGTATGCACACCGCCTAGGCGTTAAGTTATTAGCAGGGTTTTCTGAAGACAATGAACAAACCTGTCACATTAAATATAGCAAGTCCCCACAAGTAGAAAACTCTGAATAACCTGTAATTCAATTTTACTTCTTACCGTGTAAATTGATTAAGATGCCAAAGTCAAGGTACTAAAACCAAAAGTAACTGGACTTGCTTGGAAGTGTGCTGATGCAGTCATCCATTCATCCATCCATGTCCCCGTCGACTCGGCCATCAGTAAAGGAGAAATCTGACAATGTGGCAGTGTGGAGGGATAAAGTAATAGGAGTGTGAGTGTGTGTGTGTGTTTGTGTGTGTCTGTGTGTGCGTGCGTGTGGAGAGGGGTGCATGTTTTGAGTTGGCAGTGTCAGAGACAACGAGAGGTTGTGCTTGGCTTGGCAGTGGACTCAGCATATCTCTATCTCACACATGCTGTCTTCATCACTATGGTCAGCGTGTGCATGTGTGTGTGTTTTGGATTCTGTCCCTGAGTCTCGCTGTAATGTGAAGAGATTATAGTGTTGCTGCCATAATGAAGGCTGGCATTAACACAGCCTGGCAGGGGCATCAATCTGACTCTGGCTAAATATACCTCAGAGTCTTTGTGTGTCTGTGTGTGTATGTGCATGGGGGCATCCCTGGCACAAGAAGTGAATATTTCTAAATCCTCTCCCTCTTTGTCTCTATTTTTAGGCCTTCATGCCCATGTGTGATGCTCATCTCCTATCTTGGATGTGAGAAGTGAACTGTATCGTCCTTTACAAGAAGAGCAGTAGACAGATGAAGAGAACTCTTAAGTGAAAAGGAGAATATTTTAAAGAATACACTGATTAAGACCAGAAAAGGAAAGCTGGAAGAAACATGAACTAAGAGCTCCATCTTTTTTCAAAAACAGGCTGGTGAACTGCTTCTTTACCAACAAAGAGGACCAAATTAGAACAATTTAATTACATAAATCATACTTCAACACGAATATTGGGCATTTAAAGCCACCAAAAATCTCTTAACACCAGCTTTTGAAAGAAAGGGGTTCATTTTAAGAGCGCCAAGATGATGACCATGATGATGATGATGGTGGCCATGATGGTCACTTGCAGTTCTCTGTTACTGCTGGGGCTGGCTGCCGCCCATGCCTCCTCTAACGCTATGGCTCGCACATCGTCTTCATCCTCATCTTCCTCTTCGTCTTCCTCTTCCTCATCGTCCTCATCACCACGCATGAAGCTTTCATACAAAGGTAAGGAGAAAAGCTGCAACATGTTATATCTAAAAAGACAGTTGATCGTGCACATCGTGCACTGTAGCTGATAGCAATAAAGACACACGCACACACAACACACACATATCTATCTGTTTTAAGTAATATACCGCAACCTTATCCTTACTGAGTAAACACTCCTGAACAGTGGCCAGCCGTAATTCATGGTTGCTGATGCATAACCACAGACATGCACACATCTACACGCACACACTCAGCTTAAACACAGTAGCACAGTTTTGCGTTTCATCTCAAGTTTTGTATGTTAGAAGAGGCCAGCTCAACCCAACACAACCATATAAACCAGGGAGGTTCCAGCTCTGAAAGGTGGCACTTAAAGCCTGAACTTACTCAGCAAGGACAAGAGGCTGCCCAGTAGAAATATGTGCTCTATTTAATTTCAACACAGGCCAACGTGTAGCCTACAGGAGGAGAAGATAGAAGAATATGTAAGTTTTATTGGGCACATAAAGGACAAAACAATAGCCCTTTCATCACTGAAATAGCTCCTAATTTCATTAGGCCAGCAAGCTGAGCAGAGTTAGCAGCAGCTGTGTGATTTTAATTATACAATTTATTTTGTTATAACCTCAGTAGTAGGCCCAAGTGGGATGTGAGTAAGCAGTCATTAAAATAGCTTTGATACAGTAAATCAAATCTCAGAGGAACTGCTTTTAGCGACCTTAGCAACAGCTAAATTGATAAAGTCTGTTACTTTGTTGTTCTAGCTGTTGGGTTTGCATAGTTTAGCATAATAATATGATAATATTACATGTTGCAAGGCATAAACATAGCAAATTGTCAAGCGTATGCATATTGAATGCTTGTATTGTTAAATATGGGAGTATTTTAATTTGCAAATGTCCCACATGAGCATATTAGCTTTCAAAAGCGGCTTGTTAACTTGGTAAATTCTTTTGGTCTTTGTTGCAACCCTGTTTGTTGGGCTGCAACATGAAAAAACACCCATACAAGTTAAATGTTTATTCAATAAGAATTCCTTATCAAACAACTTATTCATACTTCTTTACTATTTTGTTTTTATGGACCTAGTACTTATAAATCATCATTAAATAATTATTTTTTAAATAGTCCCTAAATACTTGATTATTAACATAAAAACTCTAGCCCTTAAAACTCTTGAATTAAACAAGTTTGTTCCAATTATTTTGGGTTCTTCAGTTACTCATCACTATTTCCTCCATTGGGAATTATTGGGGGAGAACTGAATATTGACTGGTTGATAATGTTTTCTTATTCATTCCCCGCTCATTTCTTAAACAATGCAATTTAAAGTAATGATGAGCAAATTTGATTCGGACATAGTTATTACTTTAGATATTTATCTTACTTAAGTATTTAACTTGTTACTTCTGAAATAACAGAAAACCAAACACAAAAATGCCTGGATCATTATAAAAGCTGACTGCATTTTTTTAAATTTATCTTATACTATAAGCACAAAGCACAAATCATTTTTATATAACACATGTCTGCTTCAGGCCCTATGTTTTAACCACAGTATGGTGGGACAGAGTAATAAGGTCCCTGATGTCATGCAGGCAGCTATTAGGTGGCGTCAGAGTTAGAACAATAACAGACTAATAAAGCCTTTCAGTGTGTAAATAAGACTTTTTTCCTGGTTTAAGCTGGGAGAGCAGAGGAGGATAAAGTCCCTTTATTTTTTATAGTTTCTCAGGCCAAGAACCTTTTTTTTTTCTCCATTGGCTTTTTTCCCCCATTGGCTAACTATTATAGCTTAAATTTACAAATACAAGCTGAATTTTCCTGGGCACTGTTCCCCCAGAATTTGTTTTTGCTAGTATGGAAACAGCAAGGGCACTCACTTTTTCCATTGAACCCATTTTGTCCTGCCTCTTCACAAGTCTCTGGGCTTAGGACACAGCTTTGAAATGTTATTCAAATATACTAAAATGTTGTTGGAGTCCTCTTCATCAAACATATGACTTGTTGCAGCCCTGTAGCCAACCAGCTGATTTGGGACACTCAGATTACTTGAAGATGTTTAGCCATTGATGCTTTCAACACTGTCTTTCTCAAGTCACTGCTTATCATTACTTGCTCAAAAAAAGAATAAGTATTGGGATCATGTCTCTGGTAACAGGTAAAAACTGTTTGCAGCTTGACTGAGTTTTCTGTTGCACGCAACAATTTTCTGGTCATCGTAGCAGTAAAATCCCATCAGTTTCTGTGAAATTACTGGATGTTATCGGTATACGGTTGAGACTGAGGAAAAATAAATCTTCCTACTCTAGAGCTGCAGCAGTTCCATGGAGTTCGGCGGTTCGAGCTGGAGCGTTCCTGCTGCTTCAGCGCTCTGCTCCTGGATGAAGAGAGGGGCCGACTCTTCGTGGGGGCCAAGAACTTCCTGCTGTCACTCTCTTTGGATAACATTGCCAAACAAGAACAGAAGGTAAACTTGAATATTTGCAAAATATGTAGGAATGAGAGAACTTAAGCCATACATATTTCCTATGGCTGAGATTTAAACTAACTCAGCAATCTGTTTTTGGTTCGTTATTACACTGTTTAATATGGTCAAGGGTTGTGCCTGAGCAACCTAATGTGCACTATTGTGTTTAATTAAGCAAATGATCTTTAGTTATTTCAGCGGGTCAGGTCTAGTTTCAGCAGCATTATGAGCTGAAAGACAAGAATTAGCCACTAGCAAGTCCAGACCTTAACCTCGTTGAGAATACTTTGTGCAGGTTAAACTCTCTCATCATCAATGTGGGTAAAAATAACTGCAACTCTTGACAGAAATGAATGTTAACATAAACAGTGGCATAAGTTTATTCTAACAATACCATGATGAATTTGGTCTAAAAAGAATAGTAGTGCATGACTTTTATGTAATTTTGTCAAGAAGTGTTTTTTCTATCATAAGGTTGCTTTATTGTTTTATTTTGTGTTCATCACAAAGTAGATTAAACGATTATACTGGCAATTGATGAAAGGATGGAAATGGGTCTTATTTACAACTGGTGCCATATTGTTTGATTTCTAAGAATCATTTATTACTTCCCTTATCAAAGCCAGGGCATGAGCAGTCCATAAATGTGTCTCCATGTGGACTTAAAGGAATGGAAGAAAGAGAAATATTCAGAAGTGTGGACATATTTTACAATTATGTGCACATATGAAACTATTCAAGTGTGTGACCTTGGGGGATGAGAGACAGAAATGTGGGACTGATAGAAAAAGGTAGAAAATCAAAGAACTGGATGTAGATAAAAAGAAAACATTGGTCCGAAAAAGGTTGTCATTAATATCTAAAGGCATCCTATGATTGAAGCATTTTCCTTTACAGCAAGCATTAATTTTAATCTAATTTTGAAAGGACATGTAATCACTTAAACCCTACAACAATCCTGCATACAGTCGCACATTTTTCAGAGGCCTTACACACTAGTGTGCACAATTTACTGCAAATACTTGCAACTAGCTGAGAATGTGTAAAGACAAAGACAAAACTATAGCTATAAAAGCAAAAAAGATCCCGTTAGAAACATCTGTCCACAGCTGTTGGGAGTAAATTATATATTTAGAGTGTTAGATCTGTAACCTCTGTTGGTTTGAGTTGTATGGGCGAGTTTGATTTATGACCAGGGTGTGCAGATTCACTGTATTGAAGTTGTTTATCTACTGTGACTGAGTGTGGGTGGGATAAGGATGTTCAACTGGTGGAGAAAGAAATAGATGAGAAAGAGGGGAAGTGACAGGAAGGGAGCTGAACAAAGTAGGGAGAGTCTAATAAAAACATTTCCTGATTATGAAGAAGCCCAGTATCCTGTCACGTTAGTCATATTTGTTAGAGGTTTTAAAAAGTTTATATTTATGTGGATTCAATTATGACTGAAAGTGACAGGATCATCTGATCTTTGACTGCATGTTTCAGATCCACTGGCCTGCACCTGTTGACTGGAGAGAAGAGTGTAACTGGGCTGGCAAAGATATCACTGTAAGTCTCTTTTTCACCTTTCGTCTCACTTTAAGTTATTTCACCAGGTTTTTTCTTCCACACTGTAGATGCTAAACAATCTTGGCTCTAGTACATCTATCAGTTCATACTGGTATTGATGAAGATGAGGTGATGCAGAAGTTTAGTGCAGTAAAATATTCTGCCGAGAAAATAACAAAGCTGCACTCACGCGTGAGCAGTAATATTTCTCCTCAACTTTTTTTCTACAAAACTGTACACAAAGCATAAATCAACTGTTTAAAACCTTTGTCGTTATTACAGAAACCCCTTATTAGCTTTTAGACTTCACCCTCTGTACAGATAAATAAGAGGCTCCTCACAGATGAGGTAACTGTCCACTCCTACCCAGCCTGACACAATGCTACCTTTTAATCCACTGGAGTCATGGGAGTCATCACAAGACAGAATTTGCACATATAAACTGATAACATGTAAGAGTAGGTGCCGCACTCCCACTTTTGGACCTGCCATGTGGTGAGATCACTGCTTCAAAGTCTAGTTATTTTAAACCCCATGTGATGGAAATCTATACAGTTAAATGCAACGTCAAAGACATTTGTTTGGTCTCTCCACTGCAGCTCACAATCAGCATTTGAATGCACTAACTGTCATAAACAACTTAGTTTAGGCTTTTAAATGTCGGATAAATGAAAACTTTCACTTTTCTTCTGGAATGGGGTTGGCAAATAACTGCTGGTAGATCAATCTGATCTTAATCCATCCAATTAAGAAAATAAAGAGAGGTATTGTTGATGTAACAGTCTTTAGATGATACGATATGAGGACTTGCAAAATGCTGTATTCTTGATCAGTTTAAATAAAACTAAGGCTTATTATGACATTGGTACTTAACAGCTTTGAGAATATTAAACTATGTCTATATTAAGTTAGTTTAACAGCTGACTGTGTATCAAATAAATGTAATACAATAATTAATCTATCAAAAAAAGGTCAATGGTAGAAGAAATTTGATTTGTGCTACATCGTGATTCAGTAGCTTTATTAACAGCAAGGCCCTGGCTGTGATAATCAAGGTATATTGTGGCCAGGAACAATAGAGACTGACAGTTTTGTAAGAACTGTAGATAATCTGCAGATTTGATCTGACCTTTTTGACTAAAAACATACTCCAAACACACACCACCCTTTACAACCCCTTGGTCTTTTTTTTTTTGGCAGGCAACATAAACTGAAACATAAAGATTTTCCTGTTGATTTACTATGGCAGAAGCACTTCCCCAGAATATGATGAATAAAAGCGTCATGTAATGACAATCTGTCTAAATTCAGGCTCTGCTTTACTGACAGACAAGTAGTAGCTACCAAAAGTTCATAGACCACCCAGGATTTCATCACACACAACTTTAAATATATATGTGTTTAAAAGTGTTTTTTGTGTCTATTTCTGTGTACAGGAATCCCACCAGACATACTACATATTTTTTGTCATACTATATCCATACTCATGTTTTAGCAGTCCTTGTTTGCATTTATTCATGTAACATACATAGAGAATATCCAGTGCGTTTGCATGTGTGTGTCTGTGTGTACAAAACAAACCCGTCATCAGTGTGATTACACAGCTGCAGCAGACAGACAACGAGCTCCATTCATACAATAGTCCGGGCTCCAGTTTCACCTGACCAGGAGATTGTCTGTAGGCGTGTGTTCAGGTTTCATTGTGCATGTGTCTTGTTTGTGTGTGTTTGAAAGTGAGAGTAACAGTGGAGATGGTGATTGGCAAAGAACATTAGTAAAATTACCCTGGGGGAAGGAGGGAAGGGAATGGAAAGAAAAAGATAAGAAAATAAGGGGGAATAATGTTGCATGGAAAGGTTTTTCTCCTCGGTCATTCATTCCTGCTTTTTATGGTTTCTATAGTGTTTTTTTTTTCCAAGCACTTCCTTTCTTTTTATTTCTTTTGACTATTCTAGGTGAAAATTCACCCACACAAAAACTGAGCTGACCGCACAGTTTTTGCCCTAATTACATAGAAACATATTTATCTTTATGTCTCCAAGGATAGTTTCTCTCCTACACTTCTTTCCCTGCTCTTAGTTTTCTTCCCATGTGCTTTGAACACAAAATTTGTTATTCTTGACTTTCTCTTTTTAAGTAATTTTTTTACATTCCCTTTTCTCATTTACCTTTTCTGACACCAATATTGAGGGATAACCACAAATAGTTGTATCTGTTTTATAAGTACAGACATCATATTGTAGACATGGACAAAGTATTTGGGGAATAGTTTATGGTGTTAATGTCAATAATTCTCCTAGATTGTGTGATACGTTGTCATTACTTCAAATTGTGTTAATACACTGGAGAAACTATCTTGGGAAAATAACTTGACACAACACAGTGCTGTGCTCATTGTGTAAAATTCTCAGTTGGTAATCCTGTGAGGTATATATGCCCATATATATATATATATATATATATATGTGTGTGTGTGT
>JBBBVU010000014.1:19383908-19399840 GCA_037177055.1 Atherinosoma microstoma | reverse complement strand
CGATCTTATGTGTGTGTGTGTGTGTGTATGAAAATAATTTAACATTTTAAAGTTTTCACAAGAAATAGATAAACATTTAGACAAAAATCTAATATTAAATAATTCAGTTTGGAGGACCCGCTTTACTTTAAATGGTTGAATTAAACTCATGCCAGTGATGATGCAGCTGGTTCAACATTAATCTTGAACCAGAAGACCATTGAAATTGAACTGCTCTCAAAGTTTAATAAATGCATTCTCACTCCAGCATCTATGCTAGTTCACAACATCAGTAGTTGCACTCTCTTTGGAAATCATAACAAATGCATATTCCAATACATAAACAAATGTTCAAGACTCCATCCAAACTCCTTGCATTTACTCGTACCTCTGGTATCTACTGGCAGTCTAAATGAGATTGGTGGTACAGCAGGAGACAATGTGATGAGTCATGCTAGTGCAGCATTTCAAATGTGAGCATGTGATTACTTCGGTTTTTGTTTCTTTAGTTTTTTTTTCTTTATGTGTATTTTTTTTTTGTAGATTTCTGCCTGTAATGTTGTATACATGCATGGCTTTTTAATATACAGAATAATATAATGCCTGCTAACATATTTTTTGTATTTCTTTAGCATAGCATGAATTTAGATAAATTAACCCCGGCATTGGAAGCCACAAAAATGAGTTTTCTCAACAAACGAGACACACAAGACAAACACAATCCCACACTCATAAACACAGACAGACAGCAGCAGTAAACCGTTGACACGTTTTCAGACACTCAGTCTGACTCAGGACTCTGAAGCTTTACTGTGAGACTGGAGCTATATTTAAATCCACAGGAGTCATGTGTGAGTGATTTTGTGTTTATGCTGCTTTGTTAGCATCCAATTTTTAACTGTCCAAGAACTATTAACAAACATGAAGTAGGAATTAATAAACCAATGAGATTTTGTTTTAAAATACATCTTTCAAAAATAATTTCTGGTGTAAAACAACCATTTGTACAGTTAAAATCCCCGAGTGATGGTTGAATCACAAAAATATAAACTATGCTTTACAATCTGCAGCCAGAAAATCAGTCATTAAAATCTAATTGCCCTTTCTGAAAAAGAAAAAGTATTAGAGAGTTTAAGTCTAAAAAATGGTGGGTGTTGAGTCTGAAACTGTACTCATCACAAAACACTACCTTTCTGACACCTCATCACATTTGCAAAATGCAAAACTATATATTGTGCTACTGTGGAGGACTTTAACTAAATAGGAAACTTTAAACCCTAAATAAGTAAATATAAAGCATACTTTTGAAATATTGTGTAGATAAGTGTACACCGATGTCTCAACAGTGATCTACACCATTGTGTAGAAACAATGAAAAATAAATCTAATGGAAATTATCTTTATGAATTACAGAGGAAAGTTACAATAAGGAATAAGAAATAAGGAATAATAAAACAAGAAATATGGAATTCACTGTCTGTGCAGTTTATAGAAAGTTATATTCCAGAAATGAGTCCATTCCAGGAGAAACAAATGTTATACATGTGTCAGCACCACTACGTTGTCCTGCAAAAGAGATCAAAAACATACCAAAGCTATTACGCTGTGCTGTGTTGTGTATTTAAGGGATACAGTATCTACTGTGCACCACCACTCCAACCCAGTCAAACCCATTTAACCATTAACTTTATTAAAACTTCTTAGATTATCAGGACTCATATGGAAATACAATGGTATATTTTTTTTTCAAAAAAAGGCAGAAAAAAGTATGGCTAAATTAAACCTTCACAAATAATTTTTATTTATCGTAAAAACTAAACAAATATGGAAAAACAAATTAAACCTCCATATTAAGTATAATTTTAACTTTCATAACAGTATACATGCTACTTACTAATAATACATTCATTCGTTGTGTATACCTAGCTTCTTTTGTACGAATAGTAGAGGGACAGAACAGATAATAGCTAGATAATAGCTGACATGACAAATTGGTCAATCGGGTTAATAATCTCTTGAAAAGACAAGAGCGTAAAGAAGAAAATAGACATCCACAACAGAACAAAAGAGCTTTAAAGGACATGATGCAGAATCCTAAAGCTCAGGCCACAGGGAGGTCACTGTCTGCTTTTCTGCTCACTGTTTCAACTAATGAGTCAGTGGTAGGTCAAAGGTTGGTCAGCGAACCCTTCAACATCCCACCATTACCACCACACACACACACATACACACTGATGAAATGTAATTACTGGCATAATTCACCTTCCTTGTTGCTTCCAGATCTTTTCAAGTCTTTCAAGCATCTGTTGAGTACCCTCCTGTTCTCTTTCTCTTTTGTCACATCAAAGAACTGCTGCTCTTATGACCGCCTCACTGTTTGATGCTCCCTGACACACACACACAATCAAACACATAAAGAGGCAAAAATACAATAGGAGATAGATGGAAGAGGTCGAGGCATCAGAAAAACACTGAGAATTCTGAAGATGAAAAGGTGAACTGAAACATTTCACTGTTATGTTTCAGTAGAGGAATATGTGTGTTTGGAAGCTGGTGATGTTTGAGTGTTGTGCACTTTTCACATATGATGTAAATGTGTGTGTTTAAGTGAAACCTTAGATTATTGTGTACCCCTGTAATTTATATTCTCCTGTGTTTGTCAGCAATTTAACAATCCAGTGGATTGGATTTAAACGTGTGTGTTAACAATTTCCTCTTTAATTTCCTGGTGAGCTTTAAATGTTGAAAAGCAGGTCTTTGTTGAAAACCAGTAAAGGTTTTACACATATTTGCATTTGTTTGTTAATGTGTCTCAACGTGTGAGTGAGGCTGAAAGAGTTAATTTCCCCTTTGTTTTGTTTCACAAGAAGCATTAAAGAGGGAAAAAGCAATAATAAATAAACTGTCATTCATAAAAACTTAACCATGATAAAAAAAAACATGGGAAGCAATCATAAAACACAAACCGTTGCTATAAATAGTGATGAGTGAGAATTTAATTTCAGATTCAGTCATGAGAAAATGTTGGCACGGTAAGTTTTTGGAAACCCAAAACACTACAATACAATATGATATAATATAATAAAATGCATCTGTTGATGCAACACTTCATAATACAATATAAAATAATGCTTCATTGTCATTTTATCCTAAGATTCACTTTGCATCCAGCTATGCCCAAGAGAAAAAAGATCCTTATGTCAAGACTTGTGCAAATGAATGAACAAAATAGAGTTTAGAAAAATGAATGAATGATACAATCTAAAGAAAGTGTTAAGCAACAGTTGGTCTCTGGTGCACAGAAACTGAAGTGACCATTATAGCCATGCACATTCCTACTGACACATACTGTGGGTGCGCATGTGTGTGTGTGTGTTTTCAGCCAGGACACAAAGGGTGTCACGGCAGTGTGCTGGAGCTGGAGCTGGAGATTTGACTGTTGTCACAGCCAAAAAGAGTGTGAGGAGTTATGTGAGGAATGTACACTAAACCAAAGAACAGAGAGTCCAAGTTTAGGAGGCTACAGCTGAGAGCATGCAAGTGAATTCTTCGTATGCAGCCTGTGAAGTAGGATCAGCTTCATAGATGGAGGGACAAAAGAGAAAGAACACCCTCTAAATTCTCACTTGTGGTTAAAATGACACTGTGTTTATGTGGTGTGTGTGTCTCTTTCAGTCTGACTGTGTGAACTATGTAAAGATTGTGCACCACTATAACCGCACCCACCTGTACGCCTGCGGAACTGGAGCCTTCCATCCCACCTGTGCTTTTGTGGAGGTGGGACACAGGATGGAGGTGAGAAACATACAAACACAAACCAAGTCAAACACAATTAATTTTGACAGGTTTTAAGATCATTTTAAAAAGAACACGTGAAAGAACACAACAAACAGTCAGACAGAACCTCAGAACGTGTATGTTTGTCCTTGTAGAGAGCTGATTGTTGGCATCTGGTATTTACTTGGCCATGCTTGCAAAATATAACATAAAAAAACTATCAAAAGCCAAATTGTACAGACCATGAGATGAAACGATCACACCCTTAAAACCTCTTTGTCCTGTCTTTGCTTTCTTGCAGGACCACGTGTTCAGGATTGACCCCTCTAAGGTGGAAGACGGGAAAGGGAAGAGCCCGTACGATCCTCGACATAACGCTGCATCTGTGCTCGTCGGTAACTGAACCCATGCTCATTAACACAAACTGATTATTCATGAAGCTTTTCACTTGGCTCATGTGAGAGATATTATCCATAAACAAGTTGATACTGACTGAAGAATTTATCTTGACTATACATAAATTTAATGACTTTTCAATAAACTTTATACCATTGATTAATTCTGTCTCCTAGGTGATGAGCTATATGCAGGTGTGGCCACAGACTTAATGGGACGGGACTTCACCATCTTCAGGAGTCTGGGAAAACGTCCCTCTATTCGCACTGAGCAACACGATTCGCGCTGGCTAAATGGTGTGTTTATATGTCGGATAAAGTACCAGTCAACTCAGCAGATACATCAAGGTTGTCTTAATAGCTCAAATTCCCAAACTCGTGGACAACTTCAGGACAAGTTGTGGAGGAGATCTGTTTCATTTGGATAAGATGTGTAAAAGAAAAGAAACATCTATAACCTGCAGGGCGCAGGCCTTTCATATCGGTTCCTGTAGGGCCTCTGCAGGAGCCGATATGAACAACCCTGTTTTACTGTAAAAAATATAAATATATAGGCCTACCATTTTCACCTTTTGTTGAGCCAACATTTTTTAATGACTGACAGTGTTTGTTCTTTCATTTTGCCATCCAGAACCAAAGTTTGTTGGTTCCTTTTGGGTTCCTGAAAGCGAAAACCCTGACGATGACAAGGTCTTTTTCTTCTTCCGGGAGACGGCTGTTGAGGCTCAAGGGTTGGGAAAGTCCACCTACTCTCGTATTGGACAGCTTTGTCGGGTAAGAGAGTGTTTTAATAATTAAGTCCAATAATTTCAACAATTTTGATAAAAAAAGAAAAAAAAACGTTAACGCGTCAAATATTTAAAAAAAAAAACCTTTAGCTGGTTAAATGTAAAAAAAACGCTATTTATTCATAAATGACAAAGTGAAACATTATTTCTCATGGAATGATTGCATTGTGTGTAATCAGAATGACATGGGCGGTCAGCGAAGTTTGGTGAACAAGTGGACAACATTCCTCAAGACCCGTCTGATTTGCTCCGTGCCAGGAGCTGATGGCAGTGACACATACTTCGACGAGCTACGTAAGTTTTCATTGCACACAGTCACTGGCACAGATACTTTTAACAGCTCATTTATGGGTTAAACAATGCCAATGAAGTCTGAAATACATGTTCTGCAGGAAACTCAAATCACCATTTGTTTAATCATTGTTCTAAGAACTTTACTATCAGTGTTATTAATAAAAATAAGCTGAAATTAATGTTAACCTTCATATTTCCTGTCTCCATTTTCAATATTGTCCATTTAGAATATTTTGCAGTAGGATTCAGTCAGATGTTTTTAAAAGGCAGGAAAAAAGCTAAACAAAGAGTTAAATTATGGGCTGATTTTCCATCTTTACTTCTGGATTTTTACCCAGAAACACATTCTGCTGGTGCAAATGGAGACGATGTTGAGTAAGGCATAATAAATAAACCAGAATTTCTGACCTCAATTGTAGATTTCCTTTCAGTCCTGCATTCCTTCAGACTCTAAGAAACCATGAGTAAGGGATTCATTGGTTGGAGATTCTGGTTTGAGCTGAGGGCAGTGTTTATGCTGTGGGTACAAAGTAACTTCCAGGCTTGTTTCTGGTTAATCTTCACATGACAACAACACAATAATGTGTTTTCACAAGGTGAGATGCAGAAATTATGATAAATCTAAAAATCATAGACTGAGGCTAGAGGAAATTATTTTAAGTTAGACATAACGTCACTGTAAATTCACACGGAGTCTTCCACAATCGTTTGAAACCAGCTTGCCTGAACCATTTCACCCAGAAACCACTCAAAAGCTTATATTAATAGTGTTAGGTCCTCAGCTAAATTAACCCTTCACAAAACCCATCATGTGTACATTGGGTGAAGTATCATTGCTTCGTAATTGCAAGTGACAGTGTCCCCATCATGCCTCAGAGCATTTTGAAAAGCAGTTTTGTTTTTTCTTTTTTGGCATTGAACAAAATAAAAACACCTAAAAACACATGGCTAAGAGTAATAACTCAACCAAGTTGGCCAAGTTGTTGAAAGCAAAGCAACTCATCGACTTTAATTTGTGAGGCCACAGTTGGCCTGTTTGCAGCAAGTCCCCACATTCACTTTCCTCCTGAAGCTCAGCAAAAGCTTGGTTTTCAGTGGCCTACATGTGGCTGCAACATAATGGAAAATTTACACTTAAGAACCAAAGTAAAGTTGTTAACAGACGTTTGCTTACATTTACAATGAAACAATAGTCACCTTATTAAAAATGAAACATTAATTATAAAGCATCAGTCAGGGCTTTAGAGAAGTTATGTTGCCAGACAGTTTCTTTTCCCACATTTTTGTAATCATAACACCATTGTGTATAATGTGCAACTGTTTTGTGAGGCCTCTACTTTAAAACATGCCATCTGGATAGAAAACAAAGAATCAAACCAGATTTGTTTTCCATTTCATTGAAGAGTGTTAACTTGATTAATGCAGATACCCACATTAGTGGGAAAAAAGGAAAATGAGTGTCTTTATTTCAGATGAAACCTCCTTTGCTTTGTTTACCTCAGTCTGAAGACTTGGCCTTCCTTAGAGGCACTATTACTCAATTTCAAAAGGACTGTAGAGCTTTATTATGTAACTTATCTCGAACCTGCAGTCATGTGGTTTGCCGGCAGCTGCAAGAGTTTTGTCTCTAAAGATATTTCTGATAGATCTGTCTGACCATAACTGTGGGGTATAATATGATCATGCTTTGTGCATATCCCATGACAGAGTGAAAGGGTAACTAAGTGGAAAACTTTGTACAAAGTTTAAGCCCACCTTAGGCTCCATCTGTCAGTCACTTTTATTCATGTAACCAATTAATGTCTTGACAATGAGTTTGTGACCATACCTGAGCCCAGCAAAGAAATTAATTACATGCAGAAAAAAAACAACTTTATAAATCCCCAAATTGAAAAGATAAAAAAAAATATTATTTTATTTTTGATTACTAGTACTCAAATTAAATGAGAATTCAATTAAAATGAAATGCATAAAATTCAATTGATTAGTAATAATAATAATAATAATAATAATAATAATAATAATAATAATAATAGATTTGTTTATTAACAGTTTCATTAGTTTGTTTACTAACAGATTTGTATCTTTTTAAAGTGGTCAGTCATGTCCATAGGGCTTTGTTTATCTATCTCCCAACCTTTGACCTCTGGACTACCGCCACCGGACCTGAGTGTGTGTTTATATGTGTGTGTCCATCCTTAGGTGATGTGTTTCTGCTGCAGACGAGGGACAGAAAGAACCCTCTGGTTTACACAGTCTTCTCTACTTCCAGGTCAGAGTCAATTCATATTATGTGTGTTTGTTTATGCACATGTATGCACGTGTCACATCTATGTGTGCAAGAGTGAAAAGAGAGAAAACAAAGTGCATGCATGTCATGCTTGTATTTGTTGTATCTAACCCCGATTCCCTTTTCTCCCAGTAGCAGTGTATTTAAAGGCTCAGCTGTGTGTCTTTACTCCATGAATGACATCCGGAGGGCCTTCCTGGGGCCCTTTGCTCACAAAGAGGGGCCCAACTACCAGTGGGTCCCCTTCCAGGGAAAAGTCCCCTATCCCCGCCCGGGCATGGTATGTCAATAATCACAATGGCACATCAACAGTGTGAAGTTTGCAACAGTGAGATCTAATAAAGCAAATATACCACCTTTACAACACTCTTTTAAGGTCAAATATAATAGTTTTCCCTTTTTTTTTTACTATGTAGTTAAGTTTTAGACTCTAACATTAAGTAAAATGTCATCTTTAGAATATAGCACAGTCCTATAGATTAAACTACCCAATGTAAAAGCTATATAACATAATTACTGCTACAGTGACAACAAAAGAGTTTAATGTAAAAAGTACTTCTAAAAACTCTGAAATGTACAGAAAAATACAATGAAATATTTCAATATCATGGTCTTGCAAAAATATTATTTAGAAACAATTATTAAGATTTCAGTCCTGTCTGTACATCTGGTCTGATTCTGTTTCCATTTGCATACAGAACAGAGAAAATATATGTTTTACTAATATAAATTAATCATTTTCCATGTAATATTTTTAGGTTGTTAGTTTTGTACTGTAGCTACTGCACTATTCAATGTTGGACCTTATTTTCTTCTTAAACTTCCTCACAGTCCAGCTAATCAATATTACAGCTCTTACATTCTGCTAAGTACCCAAGTATAGCGTCAGCAGGATCTGTGATGCTGAGCTTCAGCTTTCACTGCAACAGCAGAACAATTCCCACTGTATAGTGCAGAATAGTAATTGTATTTGGCCTACAGTAAATCCTCCCTCACCCCATCATCACCTCAGTGGGGTGTAAAATTACAGCAGAACAAATCAAATTCAAGGCAGATCGTGCTTACCAGAGAAATTAGACAAAACTGCTGGTTAATTCAATTTTAATTTTAAATGCGTAAACCAAATCAAACCTTATGAGCAAACTGTAACAACAGAGTACAGCAAGTTCTATTCAATAAAACATGCTTCACTTAATTCAAGGAAAAAGTAAAAAATGTAAGTGTGCATTGCAGATGGTGCTAAAGTTGATTTTAGAGTTCAGAAAAATCAGGGCTGGAATTTTAATTAAAGAAAGAGGCTGGACTCTGACCTGGAGGAAATCTCTTTCAACTCCCTGAAACCTATCACACTATTATCGCTGCACTGTGGCCTGCTGGACTGTGGCCTGCTGGACTGTGGTTTGGTGTTTTTCAAGCCAACTGCTGATGAGTCAGACATTTCATCCCAGTTTACATGTAGCTACAGGGCAAAAGTAAATTTCTCTGCTAATATAAGTCAGTATGGGATGGATGAGTCCAAACACGATGTGGAGCGTCAGATAAGAAGCATGAACTCAAACTGACGCCTCTACAGCAGTTACTGTAATTTCTCACACTGGCAAAAGCCTGAGACAACATGTGTTTTCAAAATGGCTTCAGCTTGAATTTTGATCCGATTAAGAGTTTTGATAAGATTTGGGATTTTGATCTTATCAAGTTACTTGTGTCCCCACTTAAGTTTGAAGAAATTTTGTACCACAACAAAGCAAAGTACATAAGTAAATTTATCTTTATTTCACTTTCCTCCATCAGTGTCCCAGCAAGACGTTCGGCAGCTTCGAGTCCACAAAGGGTTTCCCAGATGATGTGATCCAGTTTGCCCGACACCACCCTCTGATGTACAACCCGGTCTACCCCATGAGCCGAAGGCCCATCTTTGTTAGAACCAATGTGGACTACAGCTTTACGCAAATTGCTGTGGACAGAGTCAATGCTGCTGATGGACAGTATGATGTCATGTTTATTGGCACAGGTGAAGGATTTGTCTTCTTTTAACTTTAGATTTAGCCAGTAACAGTTATAAAAAGACAATAAAAGATTATGTATCTGTTATTTCAGATAAAGGGACAGTTCTAAAGGTGATCAATGTCCCCAAGGAGAGCTGGAACAACATGGAGGAACTTTTACTGGAAGAGTTGGAGGTTTTCAAGGTAAAAATAGTATGATGGTGATAATTTCTTTTTACATAAAAGTACTATTGAACTGTGCTACATACATGGACAAATACATCAACTGCATGCATTATGAATAGTTTGTTTCTAATGTAGATTTATTGATTGCTACACAACCAAATGTACCATTACATAATTTACTGCATCTCTGCTGTTCTTTAGGATGCTTCATCCATCATCGACATGCAGATCTCTTCAAAACGGGTATGTTTGTTCACAGTCACAATGTAAAATAGAAAAATGTGACATATTATGGCTCTTTTTTTAAAAGAATACTAATCTTTGAAGAACTAGGGTATCATCTTGAAAACATTTCTAATTCTCTCATGATTTTAATCCCTGATCTGGATCTGTGCATCTGCATGGAAATGGAGGGAAAAAAATGTTGTTGAAGGCTAAGCAAAATCAGAAAGGTTACAAAAAGTACATTGAACATCACCTGAAGGCATCATAAATTGCAGAAGTTGTCCAAGCCCCAGAGAGCTGGATGATTAGATTTATGACTAATAACAGCTCAAGCTGTTTTGAACTTTGATAAGAGCACATTTCTTTAGCCCTCTTTTTTTTAAAAATGTTTCTTTTTACTCTGTGTGTTTTTCACAGCAACAGCTGTATGTCGGCTCTGACACAGGTATTGCCCAAGTTCCCCTTCACCGCTGCAGTGTGTATGGGAAGGCCTGCGCCGAGTGCTGCCTGGCCAGAGACCCATACTGCGCCTGGGATGGAACATCCTGTACTCGCTACCTGCCAAACACAAAAAGGTCCGTGGCCCAAATAGTATGACACATGCGATCATTTGTGGATGGAAAACAAATGAAGGAATCTGTATTCAGAAAAAGGATCAAATACTAAGTTGTTAAACTCTTTTCAGACGTTTCCGCCGCCAGGATGTAAGAAACGGAGACCCCAACACTCTCTGCTCTGGAGGTAAAACTACTGCACCATTATTACAGTATAAAACACAGACTCAAACATCTTCTGGTATGCTGATTTGACAGGAAAACCCATGTTTTCTTTGGTCGTTAAAAACAAACCACATAACCTGAGGTGACTATAATTGGTTCTGAAGGCTGACTGCTGCAGATGTATATGAAAGTAGCAGGAACAAAGCCGTATTCTGATCCTGCTCTGACTCACAGAAACTTCTGGCATCTGACATCTTACTGTCCCCATGCCAAAACTTCCAAAATAACCCTTTCTTCCTTCATCCCTGGTGACCTCTGTCGTCCCAGACCACAATACCAGCATTCTGCTGCTATCTGTCTTTCTGCCACGCGGCTAAATCAGGCTAATCGCTCAAAATGAAGGAGCTCCTGGGTAATACGATTACATCATGTGGCATGCAAGCCGAGTTGTGCAAAACTAATGAAGGTCAGAGTAACTGATGTGAGTGGCTTTGGGCCAAAGTGCTGATCAGTCTGTTTGTCAGGTTGCACACCATTGTTTCCTCTGTAAGCCATGCACTTTTTTGATTATTTGAGTACTTTTAGCTGAGGTTGAGATTTAGGACACATTTAGTGCTGCAACGACAGTAAGTTTTTATTTGAGACATCAAACGTGATCAGACATACGGATGAATGAACTACAGCGCTGGTACATATTCAAACAGGACGCCATCATAATGACTCCTTGTGAAGTTCCTCATTAGCCACTCAGGAGCGGTCTGCATTTAGAGCAAGATTTTGTGCAAATAAATATGGGACATGGGACCATTCTCTGCTGTCCCCACCCTGGTCAGGTCCTGTATTTTCACAAGCCAGGACTTCCTCAGGTGATGCACACTCATGTTTTTGTCTCTGCTGCCCCCCACAGACCACCATAAGCACCGTGTGGCAGAGAAGAAGCTGTATGGAGTTGAGGGAAGTAGCACGTTCTTGGAGTGCATCCCCAAATCTCTTCAGGCCAGAGTTACCTGGACGTTCCAGAAACATCAACAAAACCCACGAGAAGAGGTGAGAAGGATGATAGATGGGAGAAGATGACTAAAAAATTTTGTAATGATGAAGTCTGAGGTTTCAAAAATGTTATTCATATAATCGGATAATTAAATCTTTTTTTTCTGATTCTGATTAGTTTTAATAACGACAATTATCTCATGGTAAGGATGATTTTAAAGATGTTTTAAAGAGAATGAACTGCCAACAATGGTGGGTTTTACTGTCAAGATTCAAATTCAAGCTGCCCTTGCACTATTACCATGAAGCAGGATCCTTATAGAATCAGCCCAATATGCACTATGCTATTTGCCAAAACTTTTATGAGGGTCAAACTCATCTCTACACATGCGTGGGTCTTGCAAAACTGAAATATTTCATTGTGCAAAAAACCCAAATGCTACTTGTAAACATTGTTTGTTAATATGATTTAACTGTATTTCTTCCCTCCAGGTTCGTCTAGATGAACGTGTCCTCCAGACAGACAGAGGCCTCCTGATTCGTCGTGTCCTAAAGAGAGATATCGGCGTCTACCAGTGCCATGCTATGGAGCATGGCTTCACCCAAACTTTACTAAGCATCACTTTAGAAGTTTTACCCTCAACATCCTCCTCCATCTCCAAACTACCTGCTGATGCACCTCCCCGATTAGATCCCCGCAGTGGAGGCTCATCTTCAATGACCAATCAAAAGCTTTGGTACAGGGACTTCATGCAGTTGGTGGACCATCCTAACCTGAGCACCGTTGATCAGATTTGTGAGCAAGTCTGGGCACGCAAGAATGCTGGCGTTGACCAGGGGGATAAGAGTTTTCCTGCTCCAGGGAAGGACATTCCGCCTTTGGGACCTGCTGCCCGCCCCGCTAATAAGAAGTGGAAGCATCTCCAAGAGATCAGAAAGGGGAGAAACCGCAGGACCCACGATGGGAAACCGAACCCTCGGGCACCACGCAGTGCAGGGGAGTAACGGTGTAGAAAAAGAGATGGAGGGAAGAAAAAAGTGACTGATACAAGAGGGAGGAGAGCAAAAGAAAAAGACTGAGAGACCAAGAACTCACGGAGGTGTTCACACATACGGATACACACACCTACACACACATGCTCACACACAGCACCTCCTGTACTGTGTATATTTATCTATGGATGCCCCCACTAAATGGTCCGCCATTCCCTTGAGTCCTCATCCCTCTGAACAGCTCCTGCATGTGCTGCCTTACTGCCCAAATTGATTCTGCACGATCCCTTTACATTGTTTCACTAGAATAGTCAAGTGTACCAGCAGGCATGTGTGAGAAAACCCATCATTATCTGTGGGTAATAAACTCACACTCACCTCCATTCCTTTTGCTAGTGACTGTACTTGGAAAATGGATTCACACAGGATGAGCACATCTTAAACTTTGCATATAACAAGCCAAAAGAAAAAGTTCATGTGTTTGGTGGGTCACCCTGTAGACACCTACTCTCTGGCTTGCACCACTCAAAAACAATTTCTAAAGTTGTGATGAAACTCTGCTCAAGGTTGCTGTAATCTCAAGGTTTCATATCTTTGTGTCAGATTCAGGTGTGGAGCAAATGGAGCAATGTGATGACTGGAACATGATCAATATTACAGTTTTTTTAACTGGAAAAACGATTTATGTTGAATTGCACAAGCATGCAGACAGATTCATTCTTTAACTGATGAGTTGATCATCTCCCTGTGGCCCTTTTGGTGCACATAATTCCATTAACACCACTTCTCTCATGTTTTATGTGCATAATACATAATGCAGTGAAAAAGAGACGCCAGTACCTGTGGAATAAATTAGCATGTGGCAAAACCAGTTGTGTTATTGTAATATTATTTGTTCTATTATTAATTTTAGCAGTTACCTAAGGCCCATTTAGGCATGTCACCGCTAAATGAATCACACACGGCAACATAGGTGGTCATAGTTAGAGAGCAGTCATATTGGACCAGATATGGTTATGATGTGTTATTGGTCCCAACCACTAGGTAGTGAGTAGTGAAAAATCTACTTTCATTCCCGGACATGAGAGAACAAGATGTTTACAATACACAGATAAAGCCTAAAGAAAACGCAACCAGTCCCTGAAAGCAAAATTATTTCCTATTTTGGAAGTTGTTTTGCTATTTTTCCTAAATAAGAATTAAATTACAGTGTGTTGGATTTTTCTGGCATCTTTGACATAAAAAAAAGTACTAGAAGTGTGTTTAGAAAAAGGGCTTCATCTAAATTTGAGACCAAAATCTTTAAAAAAAACAAAAACAAAGTTGTGTAAAATTTACTGTGTTCAAAATTTTGTGCATTAACATAAAGGAAAATGAACACAGTGGTTTGGGTGAGAAGCATTAATATGATGAGCAGGATGAGGAGGGAGCAGTGGAGACATTAGTAGACTCCAAGTATGACAACCCATGTTTCTGGGCAACAGTACAGTATATATATTAGCATGATATTTATGAGTGAGACTATGAGTTTGTTTTTTAGTTTTTTCCTGTATTCTAAATGGTACTTAATTTCTTTTACACTGTTTTTTGCATACATTGTTTGTGATAATTAGATATGCAAGTAATATGAAGTGTGTGAGTCATAAAAGCACAGACAGCTGCTTCTCTGTGCCGCCCACAATAAATTTCCATCATTTTTAAAAGGAAATAAGAATAATTTCCAACACTGTTGTAATCACTTCTTAATGTAGTGTTACAATAATTTATTTCATTGACTTGCTGCTTGATGACATCATCTCTTCATATCAGACAATTAGAAGTATAAGGTCTTCCTTCTCCGTGTCTTAGTCTAATCTCTCTCTATGTATTCTCTGTAAAGAAAGCTTGTTTGTTGGTTGTCTGTGTTAACATGGTGTGTGTAGCCTACCCCCTAGTGTTCATTGTGTGTACAGGCTCGTATGAAGAGCCGACCTGTGGTACCATACTTTGATATATTACAGTCTATCCACACGAAAGAAAGCAACTGGCCGACCTTGTAGGGTAAAACATGCATTCATGTTTTTCAGTCATGAAATTCTTTATATGGTTTTTGATGTTGAATATATTTTCTGATTTGTGCTGCTACCACCACGTTTCGTGATTTGAATCAAAATGGCAAAAATAAGACTTTGCTGAATTCATTAATTCACACAGGCCCTGCCAGCTAACAGGAAGCAGCACAAACCAGACCTGTGTGTGGACTTTAGATGTATGGAATCATTGTCGTTGTTATTTATATACCTACTTTATAGATATGTAATTAACTCTTTGAACTAAACCGAACATACTGACGCCTATAAAAAGGACACTCTGCATTTTGACATCACATCAAGAATGAAAGGATTTACAGTAAAAAAAAAAAAAAAAGGGTAAAAAACATATTTGAATTGCAGCAAGAAGCTTTTGGTCAGTGCATTGCTGGTATCTTTATTGAAATCATCCCAAGTGAGTTAAGACTACTAATCGCTAAACTGAGAGGTTATTGTTGTAAACAATGTTATTGTTTTTCTTTAAGGACAGATAATTACATTGGTAGTGATGTCAAACTTGCCTGAGTATCCCTTTTAAGCCAGCTGTTGTTTTGTGCTTGAAATTGCATGACTAATATTAGTGGATATTGCGTTTGACAATGGTGTGGAGGCGAGAAAGAGCGAGGAAGAGAAAGCACAATGTTTAATATTATTATTATTATCATTGTTATTATTATTATTCCAATGTATTTATGTGCAAAGATAAGCTGATTTGTTGTGGTGGATTTTTCTTTTTCTTCTAAATGTAGAATTACATCTGAATCGTTCATGTTCTGAGGACTCATCCTGGACGTGTTTTTGTACTTTCCAGCCTATGGAGAAGCTCTTCCTGAAGACAGTGTCCAATTAGAGTCTTTGTTGTTCAAACAATCCTCAAATCCACACTCCTGTTGTATCCCATGCCATGTGACGCACCATTGTTCGAAAGCTCACAAGGAGAGGCTTGTGTGTGTGTGCAGGTGTGTTTGTGCATTTATGCAAGTGGGAAAAATGTGTTGTATGTGTGCCTGTGTGTGAGTTTTGGGGGACAGTCAAGCTCTGTTTATAATGGCAAAGGAGTGGTGGTGTGCAGAGGTGTGTAGCTGAAGTTTTAAAGGTCGAAGGCCAAAGTTAATGAGGTACACTGTAATACTCCCAGGTCTTTGTGAAATGTCATGTCAGATTGTTTTTGATTAACACAATAAAAATATGCAGTTACTTCCAGAGATGCTTGTTTTGTCTTTTAAATTATATATGTATATA
>JBBBVU010000014.1:19361152-19374519 GCA_037177055.1 Atherinosoma microstoma | reverse complement strand
TGACTGTAACTATTCTGTTTACTTCCACCTTGAAGTAATCAAGGGTTTGTCCACTTCTTGGTTGTTTATTCTCCTCTGGATAAAAACACTTTGTTTCCAATTCCATCCGTTTCTAATACCACAGGGATGACTGTTTCAGCAACTTGAAAACACATGTGCTTCTTTGAATTGCAACAAACATCTGTTTAAGGGTCAAACAGCTTTCCTGTATTTGTTGAGAATAATCTTGCTAATGCTAGGAAATTAAAAGGCTCCAACATCATCAACTATGTCTCTTGATAATGCACCATATGCTGGCTACAATGATGATTTATTTGGTGGGCCATTAAGCTGAGCTTACACCAGTAATGAATCATTGCTTTTTGAATGATGTCAGATAAACAACTGAAGGATAAATACACTCAGCCTGGACTCTATACTGATGACTGTGTGCACCTAGAAACCTCAGTGTTTCCCCCTTCACAATTTTTTTTTACAAGAAATAAAAGGTTAAAAGTTATGAGAAGTTTAAAATAAGAGATGGTGAATATCAATGCCACACCAGAAGGAGAGCCTTTCTTTTTTTAAAGCATGTATTTTGGGTTGATACAGTTAAATCAGCAGTGAAAGTCTTCTATCCCAAATGTTCTTCTTTTCCAGTCTTTTGGTAAATTCTTCCACCAACTATTGCACAGCTAACTTCTCTTAAAACAATATTAAAGGCATTTATATATTTACAGAGTGAGATACGTCCTGCTTTTCAGCAAGATATAGGGATGATTAGATGTTCTTGAAAATGTAATTTTCACCAGCAGCATTTCAAGAATGAGTCAAAATGTTGTTAAATGTTATAAAACATAGAAAAAAAAGATTGAATCATACGTTTTTCAGTCAAGTATTCCTTGACATATTTATAGATTTATTTCCTATAAGAAATGTTTTAAATGACCCTGGAACAAAGTGTAAAAACTGTATTTCTGTCATGATTTAAATCTGTGGTTAAATTTTAGGCTTTGGTCTCATTCAAATGGAAACCAACTTATACCATGAAGAATCTCCTTAAGTATATATTTGGCAAAACTTTTTTTTTTTTTGTCAGGGTATATTTATTGTTAAAATAAAGTCAAATAGTGGTTTAAACTGTTTTGTTATTCTAATAAAGCACAGAGCTCCAGTGGGGGGGGGGGTTTGTGGCTTTTTTTCTCTCCATGATAACAGAGAAAGAGTACATACGTTCATAGCTGTGCTGAATATACTTGGGAGTGTCAACGTGAGGGAATGTGGTTTCTGTGGTTGTGTGAAACATCAAGGAGCAAGACAGTGATAAATGATGCTCGGTGAAAAAATTATAAAAATATATTCATTGTTTGGCAGAAAGTAGGTCATGTAACATTTAAGTTTGTGCATGGATTGTGTCCTGAGAGAAAGTGGCATAATGATAGTAATACTTCATGTATTATTCAGGCATTAAAAACCTATGTTCAAACTTGTAAAAGCTGCAACTAAGATATTCTTTATCTATATTTCCCCAGGAGATGATTAGAGGTGGACATAAAAGATGGATGGCTGAACTCTACTTCTCTCCCTTTGAGGCCTTCCTCTCCAGCCATTATTTTATTTCCCCGGTTTCCTCTCTTCCTCTCTTTATCATCGCTTTCTCACCACATTATACTATCTTGTTCTCACATTTCCCACTCTAGGGATACAAAGTGTGTGTTTCAGTGTGTGTTTGCCATGAACACATGCTGCATGTTGTTCGTCATCTTAATGGTAGGGTCAGTCAGTGTTGTGCTTATTCTGCTGCTAATATTGAAACAATACCAGTAACATATTTACATTGAACAGTGTCTGTTTGACTGACAGGAGCTGTGGTCAGTGATCAGTGGTTGTTATGACAGCAACCTTCTTCCTGATGGACATCAAGGGCAAGGGTCAAATTGAAGAGGCAGGCCTTTTGGACTTAGGCTAAGGGTCTAATTAAGCAGCAGACAGGGATTTTTGCTTTTAGTTTAATTGTTTGGCTACTCCAAAAAAAAAAAGATGTTTATGCATCTCTAGACTCTAGATTTTGTTAATAAGGACAGATGTGGGCTCAGACTACAGCCATTGATGCTTGCTTTAAAAACAGGCTGAGGCTGTTCTGGCATCAAATCAAGGTGCCCTCTTGCAGCTGAGATGAAAGCCTAGGGTAGATCCACAAGCTGCAGAGACAGCACATATTTCATGGAGTGAGAAAACAAAATGAGATCTCCAAGAAAGAATTGGTCAGATGCCTGGAGTCATCTAAGTAGAGAAAGAAAAAAGAAAAAGGGTTGGATGGATGCTTAAAATTTGGCCACATTTTCAATAAACCCTTATCATGATCTCTGCAAATCTTTTCAAATGTTCTAGAGTGTTGCCAATTAAGATGATATAGTGCTGCAGGATATGAATAAAACAGTCAACATGTGATATCATTGTTAAATATTGCAGGGACAATATCCCCTTTTATAAACAAATACTCCAGTATGGCGTTAAGCCCAGATGTTTTGATGAGGCTTCTACAACTATGTTTGCTGGTTTAGTTGTAGCAGAACCTCCTCTTAGTGGAATGTGAGCCTCATTAATACACCTGTACTTTTCTGTTTCTGGTCAAAATACCATGCATGAAAAAAGTCTAGCCCACCTTTATTTGCATTCTAATCAGTCTTTTGCGATATTGGAATTGTGTATATTGATATTGCAGCAATTATATTCTGAAATATTGTGAAGCCCTACTATACAGTATGCCATTTCTTCCTTCTCTTCACCTTTTCCATTCTTGCTTTGAGGAGATCTGTGCATTGCATATTTGTTTAAAGCGTTATTGTGCTCCTGATTTGAGACCCCATGGAAGTCTGGTCTTTTACTAACTGCTGATATTTTCCTTATTTGAAACATCCTGTAGAAACAGGAACACTCTAAAGTGAAATAGCAGCTCAGCATCTTTCCATCTTAGCCGGCCTCGTCACTGCAGATTAATCTTCATCAGTCAAAGTCAAAGTCAAAGCCTTTACAGCTGCAGCTATCTCCCTGTGGATTGCGTTGGTATGCATGTCTTCTAAGCATAAACTGCATAACTAGATGCTAGGAACCTATTACTTAAAAGGCTGCAGCAATCATGTCCTCTGCCATATGAAGGCAAATAGGTGGGTAATCAAAGTGCAAAAGTGATGACAGCATCTGCTCAGACTGAAATTTATCTGTATTTGAATAGAGTCCAAACTCAGATTCAGATATCAACACATAATATACTCAATTTAGTTACATTACTGTAGTATGTTTAAGCCACACTTTCTCTCACGGTTGTTATGTAAAAAATATTATATGACAGAGTAAAAGTAAAAGCAGCGTGAAACTAATCAAAATGTATAAATATTGTATAACTCTAGGACACCTTTATGCAGATATTTTCAGAAAAACTTGAAAAACTTTCAATACCTCTGCTTGCAATCAATATGAACTTTATATCCTGTAATTCATCACTAAGCTGGATGCATTTTCAGATACACACAAACATACTTCAGCCTCGCTCCAAAGCTTATGTGCTGCATCCCAACCTGTTTTGAACAAAGCCAATGTGAAAATGAACAATGTGGGAGTTGAGCCAATAAAAAGCTTGATTTGAAAAAAATAAAACAATTTATATAACAATATTTGATAGCAAAGGCAGTGAAATAAAATCAGTTTAGTTCAAAATCCACTTGAACAATGGTTGCTGAAAGCTGGCTGTTCCCACAATTTCTTTTCCCCCACTTTCACCAGTTTAGAAAGTTTATTTTATTGTTTGAGGTTGCATCATTTTGATGAGATTGTGCTCCTGTCTCTACTCTCACAATATGCACAAAGCCACATTTCTGTTTCTTCCCATGACAGTTTAAATGTATTCAAAGAAATGATACATTCAGAATTGTGGGACAAATCTGCTGTATATCCTCAAACTTTGCTTTTGTCTGGTGGATGACAAACAAGTTTCCCTTTGGTCAAAACATTTTGTTTCTGATCGCACCCACTGATGAAGCCCATTGAACTCACTGATCTTGATTGAGTAAATGAGGTTTCTTTTCATGTCTGTGTGCTGGAAAGCGTCAGGTCTCACACTGACTGACTGCAGATCATGCCTGCCCTATATGGCTACAATTTTCACTACACATGTTTCTTATTTAACCCAGACACAGTTTTATTTCTATTTTATACAGTGACATCATAGTTGTCAATTCTGCTTCAAATATTGACTTTGAGTCTAAATCTGATTGTCTTAATATTCTGATAGATGTTTCTGTTGTAAAGAAGGGAAAATTGGTTTTGAAACATTTGATTGAATTCCATTTTTTCTTGTTACCTGACCATTATGTGCTACATTTCCACAGTAACATACATTTGTTCCCCTGTACCATTGGAAGAAGGCTTTTAAAGATCCTGTAAAAAATTTCTTAGCCCTATTTAAAAAGTCATCTTTCAATTTTTTTTAGACTTTCTGGTGACTCTGCTGCTTATGTGATGTGGCCAAACACGTATTACACAATCTGGGGTGTGAAGTCGTTTAGTGGGTACGGTTGCAGGTAGGATCTTTATGAGATGGTCTGTTTGCTAAAATGACAAGCAGCCTTTGTTACTTCACATTTCCACAGATGTTACGGCCCAATTACCCTCCAATCACATGCATGGCCAGACACAGTAACTGGGTAACGTAATGGGTCAACAGTGGGCCTGTAATTCTCAAACTACTTGCACACAAATTTCCTTCTTCCTCTACTGTACTCTGTGGGACCTCCAAAGCCTGTGTGTATCCTCTTACCATGGAAGACACATGCACATGACTTTAAGATGATTCCATCAGTCTAAATACAATTGCCTTTACAAGCAAGGGAGATAAATTGTCTTTCTTTTTAGGCTCTCCGGCCAAGAATATCTTGGCCCTCACACGCACATAGAGACACACATTTGGAAGTAACAGAAGAAAGACATGGGAAATAGAGCCAGTCTTCTGCACTTGAGAACTTAGTGCCAAATAGCCTCATTGGAGGTGTGGAGTCTGTGTTTTGTTGATTTTATACGAAACATAGTGTGTCTGGGTTTCAGCGTAGTAAACGCCACAACTTTTGTCTAATTTCACAGTACTGCTGTTTGTGTGTTTACATCACTGGCGCCATGAGTTTTGTTTTGCCCAAACAGATCCTTTAATCCTTACAAACTCTACACAAAATTATGTTTGGGGATCAACTTTTAGTTAAAAAAAAACACAACAACTTTTAATTGTATTAAATAGCATACAAGTTCATAGCATGCACAGTAGAAAGACAGTCAAATAAAACATAAATACATTTTTCATTTCTGTCAAAGACCTCATGACCAGCTCACATTTTGGCACAAAATGATCAAACAGTTCACTAAGTTGATGTTCATTTACATTTTCACATTTTGAGTCTAAAGTCTGAATTCAGTGTTAAAGCTCTTTTTGATAAAAGCAGCTTGCTTGTTTAACCTTTCAGCTTCAGTATAAGTGTGCTCAATGTACTGCTCACAACTTCAAAGACAGATCATTTCAATGTAAAATCAAATTTTTACATATAACCACTTTCTTTTAATCATATCATTAATGTAGAGTTGTTGTGAACAACAAAAGATGTAGTCAAAGTACTTAAAATACCAACAATCCTCACGACTCACAAAAAGTTAGGGATATTTGCCTTTATGATGTCTGAATGAGCCTAAAATGCACTATAACCTTTATCTATGAACTTCGTTTTATTGTGTTTAAGATTTTAAATGCACACATAAAACTGTTCAGTGTTTAAGTACTTGTTGTACAACATGCTGTTCACAATAAGGTGAATAACCACAAAAAAAATCACAAAAGGTGCCTGAACCTTGAAATGTTCACTAAATGTTCTGGTTGAATGTCAACTTGCTCTTAAACAGTCCTCATTATCCCACTGTTGACATTTAGACATCATCGGACCAAGACGACACCTTACACTTGACAAAATATTGAGATATCATTTTTTATTTTGTGATACACCCAGTTGTTGTCAGCTTTTCTTTCTATAGATTGTATGAAATGGAGAAATCATTACTACAATATTCTAGTTACATGTCCTACATTCATCATATAATATCAGAGTAGCGTGAACATTTTATATGTTCTGTAAATTTCACCTGAAAGCCGAATATCCCTAACTTTTTGTGAGTAGTGTACACATACATCATCAAATCCTTGGACTTAATGCAGGTGCTGCGAGTCCAATCACTGTCAGAAGTTACAAGGTAAACAAACACAGCTACTGTAGCTATGGTGGACACTAAAGTTAAAATGATAAAATGTCACATGCAATCTAAAGAAAATCTCTCAGCTGTACAAAAACAGCATCTGATGGGTTTATATAGTGTGTGAACATGCACAAATAACTGCATTAAAGTAAATTACCGCACGGGTTCAGTGACAAAGCACTGCTCAGCAAGCGTTAGCATTTGCTCATTCGGTCTAATGACAACTGGTGTGAGATGAAAACTTGTATGTATAGACTGTTTTATACATTACCAATAGAAACATTTGTTACAAAAGTTACTCAAAGGCAATTTTTTTTAGGTTTATTTTTCTGCTGACAGTAATTCACATTAGAGAAGCAGAAGCTGAAACAAATACAGTACTTGACCAAAGTTTACACAAAATCAGTCTAATTTAAAAAAACGAGTGAATTTTTTGAGTAAAACATGACCATAAACCATGTGTTGAAATGTGCTTTATTAAAAACCAGGGTAAAAATGCGTCACTTTTTAAAATGACTCATACTAAGATTAAGAGAAAAATATACTTTTTAGGTGTTGAGGGGTTTTAGGAGTTTTAAATACAGTCCTCATAAGATGCTTATACCAAAGTACCTTTCTTTAGGCAAAATTTTCTAACTCCTGTTTTTGCCCATCTTCATTTTTTTCTTGACTAGAAGCCACCATGAAGGCCACAGAGTTAGTTGCCATGACTGTTGCGGACCATTAACGATGAGAGAAATGGCTAAACTTTACTGAAGCTTGATACCTCTGCCTTACACTTAATTTGTTATTTTGGGGGTGTCGTCTAACAATATAAAGTGATGCTTTTTACCATATGTTTATTTCTAAGTTTTTTTTTTAATCAGTGAATTTGTGATGTATTTCAAAGGTACTGACAAATTATGCCTTGTTTCTAAAGTGAATAGAATGTGATACCTTTATCTTTATAAATCTGGGAAAGGGCTTGTATGCTTAAAATGAAGCAGTAAAGGGTTCATATTTTTGTCTGCCTAAATCCTTCTTTTCACTCTCTTTTACACCACTTCAACTTCAACCTTTTCCACCAAAAATTATGTTTTGGTTCAATTAATCAGAAAACTCATATTTTGACAACAACGTTTGAGATAATGTTAAAACGGATTATTCTGTAATCAAGACATGAAACTTCTTATAACTAGTATTTACAAAACAGAAAGCACAAGGAGAGCTGGTCATTACACTTGACCCCTCAATTGTTCCTTCTGTTATCACTGGACTGAGGCTCTCAGCACACAGAGAAACTGTGGGGAAAAAAAGAGTTCAGTGGATTGTTAAATTGGGTGGTGAGGTCTTAACAAATAAGTTGGGTTATGTTATTTCTTTGTAATGGCTTTTTTTTTCTGTAGTTCTTGTAAAAGCTAGTTTTACTACTTAAAATACAGGATGCTTCTGATAATCATTAAGGAAAAAATGGACTATTTCCTGATCTTTTAAAAACTAAGCAATTACTCAAATAATCAAAATAATAGCATACATTAACTGAGTTTGAAAACAATGACTATATAAATCTTTCTATGTTGAAAATCAGTGAGGCTTAGTGTGGATTGTACTGAGGAACATTGAAATAACTGACAGGTGAAGTCATCATGTTACAAGGTAATGTTTTGTTAGGAAACTCCAGGTCCTCATATTTGTGTCGGCCTTTTGACATGTATTACCCATCCAAACATTGTTGTGGACGGAGTACAATCCTCCTGGAACACAGCAACCTCCTATCAGTAAAACAACTCTCACAAACCAAATCAAAACTGCTCAGGAACAGCTTGAGGAACTCAACCGATTCAAAGTATTGGTTCAACCTCCTCACATCTGCTTGAGAGAGTATCTGCAAGTCTGATCGACGCCTGCAACCCACAGAACCATAAACATCCAGTGAGCCAAACTCCACACGACACCTATGGATGTGCCGAGCCCATCTGGTGGGTCAGAGTGTTGGCAGTACAGCTGGTTTAGGCAAGTGGCTTTCATGTTGTAGCTGACTGTCAAATATTTTTAGAGGTATTATGGAGTGTAACTTCAATACAAGCCATTGAACATTATTCCTCTCTGGGCAGCCAAGTTGGGGTTTTGATCTTTAGTTGGTGTTCAATGGAAGATCAATCCCCAGGAAATAAAAGAAAGCAATGTGCCTTTAATCTGTTGAACCATCAACAGTCGTCTCATGGTTGCCTCTCGTTTGATGTAGTTGAGCTTTATGCATTCAGTGTTTTGAGTTTCTGAGATTTCAGTCAATGTGAGCATGTGTTTTCATGTGTAAAAAGACATGGACCAGTAATTGTGAAGTGAAAGGAAATTAATCCAGTGATCAAATTGAGTGAAAAACATCCAAAATATAAGCAGAAAGTATCTTTGTGTGTGTGTGTGTGTGTGTGTGTGTGTATAGAGAAGAGTGTCAGAAGTACATTTGCAAATGAGAGCTAACAATTTGATATGAGCAAAAAAAAAAAAGCATTCATAAAAGACTGAGTGAAGATAAAGAGCAAACATGAAACACGCTCTGCTGTCAGTAACGTCTGCCTACTGGTGTGCATATGTTTTATGAATCTGAGGTTTGGGAGGTTTTGAGCATTTTCTCTGTGACGAATGATGTGATGAAACAAATCTCATCTCAGTAACAAAAGCACACAAGGAAAAAATATGTGCGAGGGAAGACGTCCATAATTGAGATTTTCAAAAAGCATCCTCAGAGTGTAATTGAAAGATTGTCTCTCGTCTTTATCAACATCATCACATCTGCAGCAATCAGTTCAGTTCAGCATATCAGTCTCTTGTTTTCTTGTCTCTCTCCTCTTGGGTGACAGCCACAACCACAACATCTGCATGCAGTAATTTAATGCACAATCTTCATAATAACTGAGAACCTTGACAAGTTTTTGCTTATAGCTGGAATATGAGGCAAGTCACTGTGCAGGCCTTTTCCAGTTTAAGTTGTGATTTCCTTCTATGCACCTGCAAAATAATCAGGTGAATCAAACAGTTCTTTTACTAAACTAAATTTAGAATTTGTATTCAATTTAATGGTCAAAACAGGCTCTTCTACCAAATTCTTACAAACATCATTATAACAGTGCTCTTTTATGTTGCCCCTCTGATTTTGTCCTGAACCATAATCTTAATGTCTTTTTTCCTCTTTAATCATATTCTCCTTCATTACTTCTCCCACGCCCTCAGATCCCGCGGTGTTCGGTTACGTTCACCGGAACTCTTGCTACGAGCCTTCCTGGCGCTGTCCTGTGCCTGGCGGTATTTCTCCAGCATGCTCTTGTGTTTCCTTTTGAGCTTGTCATTGCACCACATCCTCTCACAATACTCCTCCACGTGTGCCAGGTTAGACGGTCCGATGAGCTGCATGATGTCTTTGAACCAGGTACGTGATTGGCCGATTTGGCTCGATGAACCGCCCTTGCTGTATGTACTGCAAGGCATCCAGGCCCTGTAGCTTCCTGCGGATCGATCTTTGAACGTGTCAGAGAGGCCTGCAGTGTCACGTGCCATGAGCTCGTTCACAGATTCGCCCTGGAGGACCTCAAGGGTGATGCGGGCCATGGTCCGCGTGAAGCTGTGCTCTCGAGAGTGGCAGATGTACAAGCCCTCATCCTGACGGAAGAGACGACGAAACAGCAGACCCTGTTCTGTTGATATCACACGATCGTCCAGCTTCACCTGAGAGTGGGAGATGGAGAATATGTGATTACATTTACATAGCAGAATAATCCAACCCTGAAAAGTAGGGTTTTACATCTAATACCAATTTGGACACGCTTATCCAGTAGATATAATGGGTAAATGTATGTAAAAGATGCTTTTTCCTGTACCCTTGCTCATATTTGGATATGATTCCAATTAAAGCTGAAAGTTTACACCTTAATGTGTCTTGCTAAATAACAACAATTGTGTTAGTGTCCAATCATTTCTGAACCAAAGTGTATGCAGAATCTTGAAGTGAGTGTACAGATTTTTGGAAGTTTTCTGTTTTGTAGGTCGTGGTTGAGCAGGCTTTGGTTGCATGTCCAGAAACATTGTGCACATTGGGTGAGAACAGTATCCAGACAGGTGCGAGCGCAGGTGCTCTGGATGATGGCATTTGTGTTTTTAGTTGTATCTGGGCCTAAAATGATCTGTTTCTTCTCATTCAGCTGAAAGGAGTGGATCCCTACAGTCAGATGCTGTATGCTATAACAGCAATGTCTTTAAAGATCATTTTAACATGTTATTTTCATTTTCATGGATATAAAATATCATAATAAAAGGGCACTGAACGCTAGTTGGAGGGGGCTCCTGTGAAATTTTGCCTGGGAACCCAAGAGACCCTAGAATTGCCTATGCCTACAATCATGAGGAGGGTCTGCACGCTTCGGACCAGAGCACTGTGACAGTGATCTGAAAATGTTTAATCCATAACACCTGTTGGTGGAGAACAAAAGGAAAACTTGAATTGCTTAAATATATTGTTAAAACTGATTGCTAATGGTTACAATGGTTGGAGTTTTTATACTCTTTCCAAATGTATTAGAATTTCAAGAATGACCAATGCACAGAAAATGGAATTTCTGGATCTTTGTTGATCACTTGAAGGCCTGGAATACTAGCAGTCTTAGAAGTATAACAAGCTGGGGCTTCCAGATCAGTAGCAACACAATCTGAAATAGTAAAACTTTTTTACGCAAACGACCGAGCCGAGAGATTTTTTAAATTTAGACAAAACCAGTAGTTCAGTTCAGTGGTTGGTGTTTAGTTTTCTTTGAATTTCATCTGCATTTACTGTCATACTTTATCAAAAGACTACATTTTACAAGTAGAAGGTTATACAATGAATTATATACAGAACATGATTATGGCATTATTATGTGGAAATGATCACAGTGGGACATTTTTATACATGTTTGTTGAACCAGAATGAATCAGAAAATTGCATGACCAGTTGATACTCTTTATGTGTTCAACAGTGGATTTAAAGGAACAGAAATATTCTGTTCTGATCCTAATTTGACTTAAATTAGCACATGTTTATTCAGTCTCTAATGCTATAAAGGCATTCTTTCAAACATCTCTGAAGAAGAAAAGCATTAAGAACTGCCTCATACTAAGAATAAAAAAATCAGTAGAATTTGGACAAAGAACATGTTATCTTCACTTCAAGGATTGGAAAAAAAGCAGGAAGGAGAACAGGGGCTGTTGGTATTTTTTTCTCGGCCTGAACTGTAACAGAAAGAGTGAACCATGAAATTCAGTATTTTTGTTTTTTTTTCCTTATTTTAATTCTGTTACCATCCCCACCCAAAGTCTCTGTCAACCCTACATGTGTATTCCATACATTATTTGCCTCCTGCCTTTTCAGACTCTACCCCATGGCCTCTCCAACTTGGTGCCAACACAAACATGGCAACCTTGTCAGCTAGTGGCAGCCAAATGTTTATTTGTAGGGAAATGGAGAAGGCTGGTAATGCCTTAATACTTGCATGGCTGACTGAGGCACTCACTTGAGCTTAGAGGAACATAACCTCAAATAGATGAAAGATCGTAGCAACATCATCTTCTACATGGAGCTTTAAACAACTTTGCAGCTCTGTGTTTAAGTCACAGTGGCCTGCAGACACTGAGTGACACTCGATCTATGAGTGGCATGTGGTCGAGGTTTGCAAAGAATTTACTGTTTATTTAACAGACAGAGCAATTGTGCATTTAGCTTTGAAATATAGCTGCTTAATTTTAACCACATGTCAAATGGCTGTCGAAAGTGTCAGCCACACGCCAAACTCACACACAAATCTCACATTTACAGGCAGTTACTCAGGCAACTGTTTGCCAAAAGTTTCATTCCAACCTTCAACTGTCTTCCAAATCTTTCACTCCTTCATCCCCTCACATGTGCATTGTATTTTCTCAACTTTGAATTTGATAGGATTGTAATGACTAGAAATTGTACCTCTTCTTTGCGGTCATCGCGTTGGATTAGCCATGCAACAGTAGCTTGTGGAGAGCGAGGAATGCACTCCAGGAAGGTGCTGTTGTTCTCGGTCCCATAAACAACCTTTTCCTCCGTCACATCCAGGTCTGCTCGGTGGGAGAAAAGATTAAGAACAGAGAGGTTTTAAAGGATGAAAATAAAGACTCAAGTCTACAACCACTAAATAAGATATAGAACTAAATTCTCCTGTAAAAAACTTAAGTATATATTTATTGTCTGTATACAGCCAATATTCTGTATGATAACAGAATACTATATACTATAACTTTTGTTAATATTCATTACATTTTTCATTGATTATTTAACCTTCTGTCTTTTTCAGCATTGGAACTTTTCCTGAAGTTCATTGAAAAACAAGAAAAACTTCACAAAACTGACAGCTCACTTTGTCATGTCAAGCTGATGATACACGGTCTCCTCAGTGTGGTGAATAAAGCATATAGTCCTTCAAATTAGATTGAAAAATTTTTTTCCATTTCCTACTGCTGCAGTAAGGTTTCCATCCGTATGAAAGTAAATCTATGTCCTTAAATGGGCAATCCATTCATCATATGGGATTACAGACACAGGATAAAGCTGTGTAAAAAAAAAGAAGCCTCAAACATGCCTTTTGTGAGGTGCAGAAAGCATTAAGAAGAATTAAAACAAAAGTGAAATAACAAAATAATAAACAACAAAAGAAAGAAACCGTCAGAGAAAATAGGATATATCACTTGTTATCATAAAAGGCTACAAATAGAAAAGTTTTTAACCCTGATTTAAAACTACTGAGAGTTTTAGCAGACCTGCAGGTTTGGAGCATAAAAAACTGAACGCTGCCTCTCTATGTTTAGTTCTGACTCTGGGAACTGAAAGTAGACCTGACCCTGAGGACCTGAGGGATCTGGTTGGTTCATAACGAAACAGAAGTTCCTGAATGTATTTGGGCCCTAAACCATTCAGTGCTTTGTAAACTAACAGCAGGATTTTGAAGACGATTCTTTGACAAACAGGAAGCCAGTGTAAAGATCTGAGGGCTGGTGTTATATGATCCACTTTCCTGGTCTTAGTGAGGACTCGAGCAGCAGCATTCTGGACTAACTGCAGCTGTCTG
>JBBBVU010000014.1:19319377-19338089 GCA_037177055.1 Atherinosoma microstoma | reverse complement strand
GTGTGTGTGTGTGTGTGTGTGTGTGTGTGTGTGTGTGTGTGTGTGTGTGTGTGTGTGTGTGTGTGTGTGTGTGGTCCAAGTTACTCATGTTGTGGGGACCTAAATCTGTTTAGCCCATATACATAATGGAGGACTTGTCTTCCTTTTGGGGATAAAAAGTAAATCTCCATGACATCATTCAGTTTCAGGGTGAAGACATGTTTAAGGTTAAAGTAAGGTTATAATTAGGTGAGTGTTGGTTCTAGTTGATATTAGTCATGAACATGTACTGTGATATGTAGTTCAGCACAGGGGTGTGCACTTAAGAATGAGATAAACTGAATTAGATCAAAGAGACTTGGTGTGTATGCTGCATCTGTGTGTCATCTGTCTGCATCCTAATTCCCACATGTGCACGAGCTCAACTTGTTGTTTTGACAAGTGGCCGTGTCTTGTAAATCTGTCATTTTGTGTGTGGCCCCTGTCTCTTTCTAACTTGCTGTCAGACCCTCAGCCATTGTTGATCATTTCCTCAAGTGCTTTGGCGACACTGCAGACCTGATGTAAACCGCAAAACTGCACCATGACACAAAGTTTACATCATTATATTGCTCTTCTTTGCTTGTGCCAAACAAAACCAGCCCAATGGTGCAAAGAAAGACCTTAAAGAACATATTAGATTACTTTTAGATCATTTCTGGCTTTCTGTATCTTTATGTTGAATTCTTTTACTCACACTTGTCATGGAATTTATCTCCGGCTAATTGGAATTATCTCCTACAGGGACGAGTGGACACTACTTTGTGCCTATATTATTTTTAAATAAAAGATACAAAGTTTAGCAAAGCCAAACAAACTCAGAATATGTTAAAATTTCTCTCTCTCTGTTTCCGTTCCACCACTCAGGAGATCAGTGTGGCCTGGGAGACCAAAGAGTGGAATGAGATGTTGAAAAGAGGAAATATGTCTGCTCTCCCACTCTGGGATTTTGGGTTTTACAATTCTGTGTGGTCTTTCTGAGATTAAGTGGCAGCAAAGGGAGTGGTGTTTAACAGAAAATGAAGTGGTTTGATTACTAAAACACGGGGAGATCTTGGGGAGTAGTTCTTGCCAGGACTAAAAATCACCACATAAATATCTAGGGTCAAGTCAAGCTGGTGAAAACAAAAGCTTTCAGTGTTCCTTTAAGTAATCTGTGATTATTAGGGGATGATTGACTGACCACAAACACTCCTCATAGTAATCCAGACACACAATTAAATCATCTGAAGTTGCCCATTTAAGCCACATTTGTGTGTCTTTGGGGTACGTACCGTATTACATTAAACACTGTTGCTTCTTCTGAGGTGTATGAATCATTACCATAAACAAACATGAACACTGCCAAGACCTCTGGCAGCCTTTCAGCCATTACAATTCACAATACGAAGACTGATTTCCCTTTGAGAATGGTGATATATTTGGAGCATACAACAGGAAGTTGTGCTTCCACTAATAACTCAAGAGTTCAAAAGCAGGTAAAGGCCCAACAGCAAAGTTACTTCCCATACGCCAAACAGCCAAAAAACTGCAGTCTGCTACAAGCTGAGAAACCCCTTCAGGTCTGGTATATTTCAGTTTAATATAACTTATAAGGTTTAGAGGACAAATACCTAGGCTTTTCTAACATTCATTTATGTGTAAACTGGAAGGGAAAAGAGCTAAAAGGAATCATTATCACAAAAAGTGTTAAGTTTTGTAAAACACAAGCAGAAAGGATTTTCAAAGGATTCAAATATTTCAGATCATGTTTGAATTGCAGCTTCACTGCAGAATAAAATGTTGGAACTTCCACAAACCACATATTCATATGATCTCAGGGTTTCTAAACTGAAAGAGCCCAGCCTCATTCAGATGCTTAAATAATGCATGAGAGGCCATTTTATGAGCCAAACCATTTTGTTTTTCTTTTTTTGTTTCTCTGATTTATTGGTTTTGATGCCTGAACAACATGAACCAGTTCTGGGATAAAAAAAAAAACTAATATAAAGTGGGAAGAAAACTTAAAGACCCACTATATAACTTTTCAACCGCTCTCCAGACTCGTTTGATGGCACAGTGACATCTATTATGTCCATTTCTAGAGCTGTCGCGGCCCCGCAGTGCCCCGTGGCTGAGAAACCGCACTATAGAACTTTCACATCCGGGACGCCGCCCTGCTGAGTTCTGCTTTGCGCATGCATTACACGCTAGCAAGCGAATGTAAACAAACCGGTCGTTTAGAATCCACGCCAGCTGATCCTACAAATAAACACTATAAGACATTATCGGAGGAAGAGAGGAAACTAAGGAAAGCCAAAGAAGAGCAAGAGATAAGAAAAGTCGACAAAAGACAGTTTTTTACTGTCTGGAGAGAGCTCACAGTACAGGTAGGATGCAAGATGGATGACGATTTAGCCATCAATAGGGGGTGCATTACTAAGAAAATAGTATAAGTTCTATTGGGTCTTTAAGGTAAACATAGATTGTATTTTCCTAACTTTCTTACCAAAAGGAAGTTTTGTATAAAAAGAAAACGGTGAAATGAAATAGTCTCCAATCTGACAATCTGTAAATTGAATTGGTATATGAAAACATTAACTCCATCCTTATATCATCAACATGTTTTTTACCTTCCTAGACTAGGAAAATAAAACCCTTGTGTTATTTTCCAAACCCAATGGTTGGCTATCTGGCTTTAATCTGTTTTCTTTAGGAAATCTACCATGTTTTTCTTTTTGTATGATCCTAGTATGCGTGTGATTATCCATGATGGTGCCGTTACAGTTGTGCTATATGATACAGTGTCTTTGAGCCTATTCCAAGTTTCCCTAAGGTATTTCAGCTCTCATCACATATAGGGCTCAAACCCAGGACACCATGATAAAGAGTTAATCAACCCCCACTGTTCTAACCATCAAATGTCAACTTTGTTCATAAATAATTTTCTTTTTGTTAATTTGAAGTATGTCAAATACTGCAGGGGAACAATTTTGTCATTGGACCTTTGTGTTTAAAAAAAAGATTTAAAAAAATCCCCCACAGATTTCAGAGGTTCAAAAGCAATAAGATTGAGACTTAACATATCTGTGATATCAGTGGAAAAGTTTTAGTATGTCAGTTGCAATGTGATTATTTACACTCTACTTTTACTCTATTTAAACTACCTCTTGGCCACATTACTTCATAAGATAGATGTCATTATGGATAACCTGTGTGAGACATAGGTCAGATTTTACCAGAAGTGAATGTGTGATTGCGTAGCCACTCTGGCTGATGTTAACTGCGTGTTAACAGAAGGTATAATCACAGCTGGTCATGTTTGTTTATAGGTTTTGTGATAGTTTCTAAAAATCTAATGTATTTGTTCCCTCAGGAGAGAGATAAACATTTCTTTGCAATGTTAAGACAATATATTCCTGCATTTCTGAATCCCTGCTGAGGTTGTGAACAACAAGTTTCCCTGCTATTTTTAGGAGATACTTAGTAGGTACCAAAAAAAGGCATTCATTATCATTTTAAAATCTCAAGCACGGTCATTGACATCATCAAGATAAACTTTACATGCCATGCATGTTGATAACTAGTGAGTTAATCAGCAGTGTCCTTCGGGTCTTGTGGTACAGCTAACATGAAGCTAAGGGCAACATAAACTGTGGAAGTCAAACGTGTTTAATGATACTGTCCTGGGTAAAGAAATAAAGGTTTTATTTCCCAGTATAAACAACCAACATAGTGTAAACTCAGAGTCTTTAATATTAACAGGAAACAAGGAACCAACACAGTCAGACACAGACACAAACAAACAACATTAAGGCAGTTCAAAGTTACACAGCTGGATGAACAGGTTATGTGTTTGGTCTCTGCAGCTGTTTGATAGTCAAATGAGCGAGTTTTACTTGATTGATTTCCTTCCAGCACTGATGACATTCAGTCATGGCAAGAAACTCTTGCCAAACAGAATGAGAGGATTTTTCTTAATATCTACCAATGTTACCAATTAATTACTCATTTTAGCAAAGAAAAACACAATCATCTACTTGGCTTCCAAGCAATAAGAGCTAGCCGGCGGGCTCACCGGCCTGTTGAGTGAATGGAAGCTCAAGGTGGGTCGGTAATGTAACACTGAGAGGCTGGTATCGGAGGAGGGACAAATAGTGGCACGTAAAAGAGGAAGGAAAGAAAGGAACAGGATGAGGATAAAGTTGAAATGACCAACTTGGATAAGTATTTTACACAAACCCAGGCAAAAAAAGCTAGGGTCCCAGTGGCTAAGCGGTAGCTGCTTGTTAGCTCCACAAATGAAGCGGCCTCTAACCTCCACATCCCGCTGACCAGAGCGAGGATTTGGACCTGAATCTGCCTAGCACAAGGTCCAAAAGATGAGCTTCCAACGAGTGAGTACTCTGCTCTTTATTAGGAAGTGGAATTAGTGGGATTTAAATCTATGGAAATACACTTGTAACCTCATAATGTTGGAAAATTGTGCAGCTCCTGTCTGTAATTCTTGTCCGGTTTGATTTCTAGTTTTTTTCCACCCCTAAAATAAATGTTCTCTGCAGTAAATGAAAGAAATGATCTACTACATATAATCCCATTGAACACCTGGTTTCTTTCTCAATGATTTGGGATAACTGAACAAAAAAAAAACGTGTGAAAATGTGGTGTTGAAAAGCATTTAATGAAGAAATCAGTGAGGATGGATTAAGATGGCTTTGTAGGAGAAATATCTGGTAATACGAAGGACGTTTCTGTCAGAAATAATAGGAAGTGCTTAATTTGAGAGAGACCGTTATGAGACAGGTTAGTTTTACCCTACCGATGATGTGTTGTTGCAATAGTAACATTAGTAATAGTACGCCCATCCATATGCGTTTATATTCATTCAGCCTCAAAGGAATTTCTTCAAATTTAAAGACAAATGTTCACCGTTTCAGTTCAAAATAAAGCCTTCATTTATTCCCTTGGGTGAAGGGATGAGAATATTGTCTTTTTGTGGCTGAATCTGGCAGAATTAACCACAAATCATTAAAAGAATTTAAAAAATGAAGTGATGATGTTTTTTCACCAAATTGTCAAAGATAGAGTTTGGACAGACATGAATGCAGTTCAGTACTGTAATACAGCTCCTTTCAAGCTACTAATGATGTTTCCAATTGATCACATTGATGATGTGATGACATCAAAAGTTGCCACTGTTAAAAAGAACAATAACTGCAATGTTAGAGAGGATGCTGGGGAGGTGGATGGCATACAACCTCCACTTTCAAGTGAGAAATAGCTGGGATAAATCTTACCCGTCATAAGCCTTTTGTCAGTCTGTTTGTCTTTCAAGTTCTACTAAAACACATGGTTAAGATTTGAATCCATGTAAATGGGTACATTTAGATGTAAAAACAAAAAAACAAAAAAACACTTTCATGGACTCTACAAGGTTTAATACTTAATGATTGGGGTTCCCGTCACATCATATTTGATTGAAATAAAGTGGAAAATCTCCCAGGTGAGGCATTAAACTAACATAAAGACATTGGCAATGGTGGAGCCGTCATTAAAGAACAAATCTCAAAACCGAGTCCATTGATTGATTGCTTTAGAACCAGATATAGAATAATAACCCATTTTCTTACTTGCTTATCACTAAAAGTAGTCAAATGAACACACTTTTAGGGCTCCAAAACTGTTATATGGGTAAATCAAGCTTTGCAAACTGTAGCATGCATGTTTTGCGTCACTCAACACTGTCAGAGTAATTACATTTCACAACTATAATGTGTTAAATCTTAGGAGGCAAGAAGGCTATGGAAGTGGATTTACACCACAGACTGTCACTGCAGAGAACCTTGTTAGAGCCTCATTTGATCCAAGTTTGTAAAAGTTTATGCTTTTCATGTTTTTATTTTGTTGTGTGTCACTGTTAGGGGTAAGGAATAAAAAAGTTAAACACTGATAAACAAAAGGTTACAAATTTGCTTTATATGGCCTGAAAGGGGCCCTTTGCAAAATGACAAGGAAAAAACAGGCAAAGTAAAACGCCATCTCAAAATTTTCAAACCTTTATAGTGACTTTATAGTGATTTGTTCATGTAAATAACTGAAGACATTACATCTCCCTGTATTTTTGAATCACTGCTGAGATCATCTGAACTACAAGCTTCCCTTCAACAGTTTGTATTGTGTTCAATTGTATTAAATTGTATTAAATATGTATTTCCTTATGAGAATGGGCTGAAAAGTTTCAGCACTGGCAGAGAGGATACGAGCTGATCTAATGATCAGGCCAGTTGCAAGCAGAACATGCAAACAGATGAAGCAGAAAAATGTGTTAACAACCAGAGCAAGACGGTGCACGTTCAACTGAAGTCACTGAATGCCTAACCCCCTGCCTGGTATTTGTTTGTGTGAACTGTGATTAATGATTGTGGCGGTCACAAGGTTGTGACTCTGGAGGAAATGCTCTCAGTAAAAACATGTTTGAGGTGGCAGGCACTTGTCAGCAAAAGGCTGTGAACACACGAGTTGGAAAGACATGAAAAGGACATCCTATTGTCTTACTTTTCACTGATTTTCAATGTCAACACAAGCGATCACATTTTTCTTTTATTTCAATTAAAGGAATGCATAGATATTTTTGTGTGAATTCACTTTTGCTATTTTTTTTAAATCTTTGTTTGCACTGATCTCTTTTTTTCCATCACCCCACGACATCACCAAGCATGCACATGGCCAAGTCAAAAGAAACAATATGAAAACCTTTCACCTCTCAACCTTTGTAACCTTTCCGTGTCTTTGTTAAACAGAGACTCATAATAAATATATGAGATGTAACACATGTGTCGGTGTGGCTGCTTAGTATTTGAATCTCCTACATTGAAAAAGCTACAGAGCACAGCAGCGATGCATCCAATTTGACACCAAAAAACTCTCATGAAACAGCATCCGTGATGGAATGTAAAAAGATATCTGTGCAGCTTAACAAAAGCTGACAAAACATTTCAATCTTTCTAAATCATTGGCCTACACGCACTCTTTATGACTCTTTTGGTACAAGTAAGACAAAGTTACACACAACCTAAGCCTTGTGTAATAATGCTTTGTTCCTCCTCCTCCTGACTGCTGCAGACTGTACAGCAGCGTGCACACATCTAGCTTTGTGTGAGCAGCACGTAGGAAACACTTAATAAAACTGATATAAGACACCCCAGACACACCTGCCACTTCAAACACACAGAATATATACATACACACAGAAACAGACATCTAACTTGTTCCAGATGGAAGTGGCTGTCAGAAGTCCTGCTGTAAGCACAAGAAGGTAAAAAGCCGATAGTACTTTTCTAACTTACAATAGAGTGTATTTATTGTACCTGTGAATCGGTTGTACATTAAGCCACTGAAGAATTTCTTCTCCAACTGGGATTGAAAAAAGGTAAAATAATCAGTACATCAATGAAAAGAAACAAAGTTTTCTCATTTCTTTGGTTTATTCTGTCCTTTCCTTTACACTTTCTTCTTTTGTTTTTAATTGAGTCCTTTGTTTATTTTCTATTTCCTGTTTGCTTCACTTGGAAGTTCCCAATGAACAACAAATTCAGAGAAATGGAAGAATGTGACTCCTGAAAATGACTTGATGGGCGAACAGGAGGAGATATGCTGAATGGGCTTAAAGCAGCACAAACGTGACTCATGTGGTGACGTTAAGAAATTAAAGTACTTTTTTCCACTGAGATTCATTAACTTAGAATTAGTTTTAACTTCTGGGGCCTGGCAGGAAAAACTTTTGAACAAAACAAAGTACCAGTGTTGACAAGCGTACATTCTACACGGGATTATAGAGAAATCCTGTGTGCTCATGTTGCTTTCACTAACAGTAGGCCACAGAAACCACCATTTAGAAGTTCCTTATGGGATTAATAAAGCAATATTAATTTTAATTGTATTCATTCATCTCATTGCAGATCCTGCATACCCAGGATCTCACTGTGTAGAACAAAGAGCACAGAACAACCCACACAGAGACTGGCTCAAGCTCTGTCTTCTCATACCCTGCCATGGGTAAATGGATATTTTCCTATGTTTTCAAACTCCATAAAATATCTTTCAGTGAAGTCAAGCAGAAAAAAAAAATCTACAAATGATCTGGAAGATACTGGACATCCACCGACATATAAGCAGGGTAAGATGCAAGATTCAGTTGGAGAGCTGCCAAAATCTTTCACCAACTTGACAGGTTGCTGTCATGAGGAAAGCTGTTAGAGGAGCTTTTTGGTGTCTGTTCAACAGCTCGGCTCAGTCCTTCCAGTTATCAAACCTTACAGTTCTGTTAAATTGTTTTTGGCGACACTGTACAGTCAGGGTTCAGGGATCTGGAAACAGAAGCAAGTTTCAAAATGTAGACACAGAGACTCAGTTGGTACGGGAAGGCAGACAGGAAATAAGCCACAGTGCTGGTTACAGAGTGGAAATAGGAAGCAGGAGGTAGGAGCAGGTTAGAAGGCAGGTGAATAAAAACAACGTCAGCCCAGTTCCAGAACAGCTGAGGCAAGACAGGACAGGAAAACATCCAAAACAGAAACACTGGAATAGAGTGAGCGTCTCTGGGTGTGTTCAGACCGACTGTGATGGAAACAGTAGAAGCAACGAGAGCAGCAGCAGAGCGAATGGGAAAACACAAGTAAACACAAAGGAGCAGAGTTGAAACATGTCAGACTTTGACAGGTTTGTAAGTCAGGCAGATGTTTCAACTCTCTGTTAAAGGGCTTTACATTCTTTATCTGAATCAGTTTCCCATTAAATAAATCACCCCAATAAATCCCAAGTAATTGTCAAATGCTTACCTGCTCCTTCCCTGTCTGAATGCATTCTTCTCTGTTGCCGGGTAATGGGGGCCAGTAGATCTAGGGAAATCAAAAAAAAGGAAAAAAAGGAGAAAAAAAAAGTGAGTTGATTAATGACATTACAGCGATGAAATTATGAAAACACCCATCTTTTTTCATCTTAGTGGAAAATGTAATTGCTTTGAGGGAGCCGAACAAGTTTTGTGGGATTCAATCAAAACATCACAATCAGCCTTGGTGTCATTAAATGTGAATTATTCTCTCAGATGCAGCTTTTTCAGAATTTAGAAGCAAATTGAGCAAAGCAGATCATCCACCCATGATGAAACAAAGCTGCAAAACAAGCAGCCAAAGACTGAACTACTGGCTGGTAAAGCTGAAACCTTGTTTGAGACCATGCAGATGTTATTACTCCACACCATACAGCCCTATGCCAAAGAACACTCTCTCACTGACCGACTTATGAAATGAAATGTACATCTGTTGCTGTCTGTTGTAGTCTTCACAGCTGATGTTTTAGAGGCAATGAAAATGTAACATTTATACTGTAATCCTGACTATCACCATTCATTTCAATTATTTTTTTCTTCATCTTTGGCAATCTTTCTGTTTTTTTAACAGATTAAAATTCCATCCTGATTTCTTGTCCATATTCTTTTTCTCTATTGAGATTGTCTCTTTCTATATAAAACACTTTCAAAATTCTATTTTTTGTGCCAAGAAATCTGGGAGAAAATGGACATTTGGCCAGAGATAAAAAAAACGGAAATATGCTTCAGGGTATCATTTCAAGACCATATGGATCTTTTAAAAAAAAGGAAAGAAAGAAAAGGAAAAGAAAATATATACATTTAAATTCAAGTTCTCACAGCATGGATCCAAGATTGTGTAATCAGGAGTGCCTCAAAGTCTTCCTTTTATTTTAGCATTTTAGCTTTATTTTTTACTGGACCTGAGACAATAAAGTTCATTATCAAACGGCTTTCTGTAAATGATAACATGTAAGGAAAGTGCCTTTGAAGAGGAAAGCCTAAGTCAGACTCTGTTGAGCTTCAATGGCGTAGGAAAAACGGCTGTTTTTGTGCAGACTACTAAAGACAATAAGTCTTTGTCTGGTTTAGTAGGAAACTGCCTTTGTTTTGGCTATTCAGCGGTGAAAAAGCAACCGGAGGGAAAAACACATGGTCCAGGCTTGCATTATTGTATGTCACTGTGTTCACTGTGTGTATGAAGAGTACATGGATATAGCTATAGGGACATTAAAAACTGTATAAATAAGAGGCAGTAAAGTGCATTGTTGGCTCAAAACTCAGCCACAGTTTTTGTCTTGTAGGTATCACATGGATTTCATGTCAGCAGTAAAACTGAAATACAGATTATATCTCTTCTGTCATAAATCTGGAATCATCACAGTCTGCCTGGTGGACTGTGTAAATCAGAATGACTGAAAACTGCCTCCCACAGTTGCAAACACAGTCATTTTAACTTAAATTTCTCCATGCATAAATAATGTAATACTTAACAGCAAGAAACTAACTTCATTAGTTTAACAAACACGGGGAGTAAATATGCTAAATCTGAGCAAATGAATCCTGAATGAAAAGTTTTGTCTGAGAAATATAAATGCAGTTAGATGTAGTAGAAGAAGGAAAAAGACTGTGGGAAACTATTGATTTAACAGACCTGCATTAAAGATGACTGACAAATTAAAGGGAAATCTTAACCCTTGATCCCATGACTGAAGGGATCATGGTGGTGATGGTAAATCAATGAAACGCTGCTCTTATTGATCATCTTCCTACCCCGATGAGGGGTTGTCTCTCTCTTATTGACAGTGTCCCCATCCAATGGCTGATCCTTGAACACCTGTAACATGGGAGCTTTTGGACCGACAGCATTTTCCAGTACACCAGTATCATACCAAATAAGGTGATATGTTTGGTTGAGATGGTGCTCAATTCCTCCAGCTGAGTTCCAGAGACTCATAGTCAATGGAAAAATACTCTGAAGCTGTTCTGTCAGCACAGCTGATTATTTCTCACGAAGATAATTGATGTATTGTATCTGTGTTTGTAGGATATAGAATTACGTTCTTATTATGGCCTGATATAGGTTTTAAAAAATTAAGTTAAAAAATGACCATTTGCTGTTTACTGGAGGAAATGCTCTGGTTGGGATTTCCCTGCTGGCAGCTGGTGTTGGCCCGGAAATAGTAAAATACATAACCCTGCATAGGTGAGAATTAGATGTTTACCTTTTAAATAAAAACAAGCAAAAAGGATAGAGGTTATTAATTAATGTAAATGTGTATCTGATCATAGATTGTATCACAGGGTTTGATCTCCAAACCTTGCAAATGCCTTGCATGGCAGCCACAGCCAATTCTGTGTGAGTGTATGAAAAGAACTTTGGAACCACTAAGATAATAAAAAGTTTGAAAAAAAAGCTAAAAGCTATTTAATTACAGAACATTTCGGGTTTAAATGGTCATCTCTGAGGCATATTTTGTTACCAAAACCAGCTCTTAGAGGCTTTTGTTGAACTACCTTTTTTCTTGGAAATCTTTTTTTTACTCAACCAAACTGAAAAAAAGCCAATACATTTAAAAAGAAACATAACTGAAACCAAATCCTGTTTTCCATCTGTGTCATGAGGATGCTTTACATACTAGCCATTCAGCTCAAAACCTTCTTGTGAGTCCAGTGCAGTTATTGTGGGGATTTATTGATTCTAAAAAAGTTGCATCAGCCTTTTTCAACCGAGCCAACAGTTATGCTGCACCTGGATGAAATTGGGCAAATTATTTTTTTAGTGTAGGAACATCATTTTTTAGGAGACTGGGGCTGAAGTTTGGCAGCCCCCATGAAAATAGTGAGAAGCTTCTTTTCATGAAGGGCTGTCCAGACCAAGAACAATTACTGTAACAGCAGCAACAATGAAAGGAGCGTCCACACAACTGACCTGTAAACACACTGCAATACCTCGGCCACAAAGTGGCTTCTAATTACATCCTGCTGCTGCAAGTTGCAAACAGGAAAAAGGAAACCAGAAGGGTAGGAGTTTACTAAAATTTACAAAGATGAGATGTATCTTCTTTTGAGAACAAACTTTATGAGTCAGCATCAATTTGATTATCAAAGATGGATGTCAAGGAAAATTCAACTTCAAAGGTTCTATAATGCAAGAGACAGCTTTGCAGTGTATCACATGTAATTTGATGCTTCTTAAATTGTAATTTTCTAATATATCAGTCAACCTTTTATTAAATAGGCTAGCAGCCCATTGGTTGATTTGAGAGGATGGTTTCCTACATCATCAATTAACTGACACATAAATGTCAAAAACAGCAGACAACTTTTAAAAGGCACACTATCTATTTTTTATCCATGGTTACCAATAAGAATATGATAATGAGAAAATAGCAAGGAACAATATTTGAGTTTTTCATCTTTCTGAACCACAGAGGACAGAACAGAGCCCACCTGCCCCCACCCATCCTCACCACATTCTACAGAGGCACCATAGAGAGCATCTTAACATACTGTATCTCTGTGTGGTGTGGAGGCTGCAGTGCTTCCAACTGGAAGAGTGTGAGGAGAGTGGTGAGGACAGCAGAGAAAATCATCGGGACTTCTCTCCCCTCCATCCAGGATATTGCACAGAAGTGTTGCTTATCCCGAGCTGAAAACATCTGCAGGGACCCCTCACACCCTCATCATGGACTGTTTTCCCTGCTGGCCTCTGGCAAGAGGTTCTGCAGCATTCGGTGCAGGACCATCAGGTTCTGTAATAGCTTTGTCCCACAGGCCATCAGATTGCTGAACCACAAACCGATTTTATAAAGCATTATCTGACTTGCACATTTGCACATCTTGGATCGTACGGTACATTATATTTGTATGTGTACAGTATTTTAAAATTGCAGAGTTTTCATTTTTCTACTATTTATTAACATATTTTATATATTTTTAACATGGTTGCTGAGCCAAGGCAACGAAATCTCGTTCTGTATACACTGTGTGCATTGTGAATGACAATAAAGCCTGTCTAACATGTCTTTATGTTTTGACTAAATGATTATTTTTCCTTTTTCAATTAACAAATTGTTGCCAAGGTGAAAACAACAATGTTGTTTACTACTATTGTCATTATACCTGTGGCATTAAGTCCTTCACCTGCTTGAATTGGAAGGATTTACAACAGTCTTTCTATAGGTATTATTGTTGTTATTGTTCAAGGTGTGGACAGTCTTTTAACTCATGAGAAGAAAAAACTAATCTGGTTCCCAACATGTCTACTACTCTACGTTGCAGGATAGGGTGAACATATTATGCATTCAAAATGAACATTTTCTTTTGTGTACAAGTTGAATTCCAACAGTGGAGCTCTATCAAAAACAACAATGGTTTAATGGCTGACTGAAATGAACATACAAATTATTTCCAGTCTTAAACTTGACTCTGCAGCAATTTCTTTTTGAGAAAAAACGCTGCCCCAAACCTGGCTGGCAATGTTCTGAATTAGTTTGCATATGGGAAATAAGGTCGACATCCACTTGCCACCCTTGCTCATCCTTCTGTTTAACGATTTCATTTTGTCGCTATGACTAAGAAAGTAGTTTAATTTAGTCTCCCCTCAGACATAATATACTTTTGAAATTTCTTAGATTTTTTCAAATAAAATCTGTGTTTATTTAAACTACAAAGAAACGTGTCCAGGATGGGAAAGAATAACTGAGACACAGACTCTTTTTACTTTAAACTGAAACTTTAAATAAACAAGACCATCTAAAGGAACAGTAAATCCATACAAAATCATTAAACAGTTAGCCAAGATCAAGGTCATACAGCAATCATCAAATGTAGTCAGAAATAGATCATAGATCCTGCACACTACTTTCTAATTTCAAAGACAAGGTGAGGAATGACACAAAACATCTGTCTGAGGTTTATTAAAGCCTGTTTGCATTGAGAATATAACAAACTCTTTTAATGACAAATTAATTCTGAACTTAACTCAAATTACAAAACTGTAATAAAATGTGCATTATGGCTTGGTGTATGAACACAGAGAAAAACTAAAGATGAAATACAAGCAAATATCCTTGGTTAAAATATCACTTCTAGACCCTTTAAACCCGGTCAAAGAATTTTAAAAAAAAGTGGCCCCCAAAGAAAAACTTTAAATTTCAGCACACACTCTGTTTTTATCAACACATCACTTCTAACACCGTATACTTTTCAGACCGGAGGGATTACTCTGGAGTTAAGCAATGCTAAGTAAGCTGGGCTAAATGCCATCTGCACAATCACCAAGGCACCATCTCGATTCAATATAAGTAACCAAACACTGGAAAAAATAAACCCCTCGTCTGAACGTGCTGAAACTTATTAAACGTCTGTGACAGCCAATCACATCTCCAGGCCAAAAAAAGGAAAACTGAACATTCCATATAGAATAACCAAAGATAGGGAATAAAACACCAATCAACTGTGTTTATTTTTCAGTATGACAAAGGTGAAGTATTTTATTCATCATATGCAAAGATTTCCTGTGAACTGAATCAGTATACTTTTGTTATTAATTTCTTCATCCACCCAGTGGACTCTGTGCAATCTGTCATGTATTCAACTAAATCCTAGTCTTACGAACTACAGCTTGCTTCAATTATGACAATCTTGGTCAGATTGTAAGAGGGAAGGCTGACAAATTATGAATGCCAGATAAAAATGTAGAGCTTGAGCAACAGAACCAGAGTAAGGTGTTATAGATCAAAGGCTGGCTGTGATTATTTAACATTTTTACATAATGTAATAATTTGGGCTAGCTGCGTTAAACGTTGCCGCATTAACTCTTTAACGTTATTAATTATCTCACCTGAGTCACTTAAAGCAAAAAAATCTGATTTGGGCTACATTTGTCTGCAGTGTGAATGCAACCAAACAGTCAAGCAAAGAATCCAATGTTAGAGAATTTATATGAGCAAGAAATCTGGATAATGTAGCACTAAAGGTGCAGGGATGGAAGTTATTGTGCATTTTGTGAAGATTTATCTCACCTCATCATCTATAATTGCTGAGATTCTAATCCTGCTTTTGTCTGTTCACCTGATAGCTGGAAATTCCTCAGATAAGGTTCCCTCTGTGTTTAAAATAAAATCAGGTTCACCTCAGCTTCATCCTGCTGACTTATTACCTTTTAAATAAATAGTGACATTTTCGTCCTTTTTTTAATCATATTTGATTTTATTACATTAATATTTAAAATGAGATTTACAAGAAATATTTCAGATGTTACTGTATAAACAGAATACAGCTGCTAAAAGCTGTTTATTTGTTTAGTGTTTGTAATCCAAAAGTTACTGAATTTTCTTCATATGGTAGTACTTTTAAAATAAAAAGTGATTTTGCATATAGTACGATTAATTGAGATTAATGGCAAACATGTTCTGATTAATTGAGGTTAAAGTTTTTTTATCATTCCACAGCACTAGTCATAATCTAAATAAAATCCAAAAGATCTTGAGGTTAACATTTTACAAAATAATACAGGGATCAACTGCCATGCTCACAGCTTTTCAACCAGGAAAGTTGACATAGCAACATTATGATTCTTTATTTGTAAGTGATGAAGATAATTCATTAACATATCTATGTCCACTAAAATGCTATTCTTGACTGAGCTGAGCTCATAATGGCTGTTTTTTGACAAAAACAGCAAACTCATGTATCAGTACTCATTACATTAACTATAAATTGACACAATGAGAATCTGAGGCATAGTTGAAGGGGAAAAAAAGACATAAACAAGGTGGGTGACATTTGGCTTTCTGTGTTCTCCAATTTCCCATTCATGAATTGGCTTTGTGGTATAGAGAGTCTCTTCAACCTGTCACAAGTATGCACATTCACATACATAATGCTGCTCTTTGTAAAATACCAGAGTTATTTCAATTTGCAATAAACTAGTTTAATGAAACACAGAGCGTGCTGGCTGCCCTACTATAAAGTACATGTATGAATACATGCAGTGTGTAGAGCACAAAAATGAAATCCTGTTCAAATTTGAACCCACTCATTTCCCTAACGACAAAGTCTTCCAACAAAAACTTACTAAAACGTCATAATATCTCCGTAACTCCACAAATCATACCAAAATTAACCTACAGTAGGTCTACTGTTTCACGGAATACATTAAATTAAATATTGATTCTATGAGATATAAATCTCTCCTTAGTTGCAAACATATAGTATATGACTTCTTCTATTAAGCTGAAACATTTCAGACAAAATTCTAATAATTGCTTTTTTCCTTTGCAGCAGCTAGACTCATTACCAGGACTAAAAGAGTACAAACACTTCAGCTCTGTGGTTGCCTCTGCACTGGCTCCCTGTTAGATTCTGTACTGACTTTGAAATCTTATTGTACACTCTTATTGTACTGTCACTGTACACTTTCAAAACTTAAATGGCCTTGCTTTTAAAGGCATCTTAGACTTATTGACTTAGTATTTTTTTCCTTTCTGACCATTGAGATCTGCATATTACACTGTTAACTTTTCCCAGGTCACAGTCTGTGACAGAGGGGTTGTCAGGAATGTTAGAGCAGCCATCTTATGGAGCTCCTTTTCCACTGAAGTTAGACAATACCTCTATAGCTGCCTTAAAAATTCCTCCTTAAATTTTTTTCTTTTATTAAAGTTTTTGGTAATGTACAAGTCTTTTAAGAACTAATGGAGAGAAAACATTTAATACAAACACTGCATTTTTTTATGACATGCATGCAAATGAGCTCATTTCAGTGCAATGCACTATGTATGTAATGCAACAAATGAACAAAATGTCTATTTTGAGCCAATATTCTTCAATATTCCCTTCACTAGCACATACATACAGGGTATGAATTGGGGCATTATTGCTGTTCGTTCTTGTTTAATAGACTGTGTTTGGGGTGTCTGAATTGTAGCTTCCATGTCTTTCTTTTGATGTGGTGACACCATCATCATTGTGTTTAACAAGCCTCACTGATAAAAGCATGTACAGATTAAAAGCAGAGCCCTGTAAATGGATTGATTTATGAATATCTGCACTGTTACAGAAGTTCCTGCTTCAGGAAGAACACCAATGTTTTGGCAAAGGAAGAGAGACATACAATTTGACAGAAGTTGAGACTGTAAGGTCCATGATTATAAAGCAAGAACTTGTGGTGCAAACAGATTTATCGTATTCAGGACAAGTGAAGCACAGAGACTATAGGCTGCCAGTCACAACTTTACTTTTCATATTATTCCACCTTTATTTTCTTTCTTTTTTTAACTAATGGTGAATGTGCAGTGGTTTAAAATGACATCTGTTCAGGTTTGACCCCTATTAATGCCTGATTTATAACAGAGAGCACTTGAACAGATGTTCTGCAGGGGAGGATTTTTGGCAAAAATAAATAAATAAAAAATAGCCTACAGGATTGCTTAACCCTTTATGGCCCTATATATAGCAAAATTTTTAGTGATTATCATGAATCTTAGCGAATAATTGATGAAATAAACCTGCCTGAACCATCTCTACCAATTGGTTTGGGTATGTAATACCAAAAGAAAGTGTTTGTTATCCCATGCTGTTTCAAATTTTGACCATTTCACTGTCATTACTTTATTATTAACTTTTATCTCAACTATTTGCTAAAAAACATTTATTCATATTTTTCTTGTTGAAAAGAAAAGAGAAAATGCAAAGAAACATTTCCGTCTTGTTTTTTTCTTAGTGTGAAAGTTAAAGGGTTAAGTCAAATATCTTGTCCCAGCTTAAATAAATATCACTTTTATCCAGACAACAGAGTAGTTAATATTTTACTGTAGATTAATCTTTGCAGTAGAACACAAGATATAAAAACACAGATCTTTACAGAAATAGTTTATTGTGTCCAGAAACCTCACCTCCTTGGATTCACTGCTGACTGGACCCAGAGTGAGAGAGTAAAGGACATCTTTCCCTCCCAGGAATAGCCGGTCACGGTACTCATCCAGAAAGACAGCACTAAGAGAGAGCTGGCCATGATGACCGCTGAAGATGGATGACCTGTTCGTGGACAGCAAGTCTACAAAGAGAGAAAAAAACGGATGAGTAATGGCATCTAAAAACATTTTTTTATTGGCCAGAGTTCAGCCACCGTATATGATGGCTCAGTGAGCTTTCCATTAAATTTCACAATTTCTTGATCGAAATTCAGCATCCTTTCATGCTGTCATTCCACTGTTTGGCACACAAATATGCACTATGTTCTTACGAAGAAACATGAGCACATCCATCCTCTAAAGTCCTCAGTCTTACTTTTGTGGCTGAGAGGTTAAGTAACCAACTCTCACTTATGTCCCAGATGGCCCATTTATATCTGCTTATAGAATGAGTGTAACCATCATGTTTCTGTGGAAAGAACACTTAGCATGTGAGTGGTTTAAACATCTGTCTATTAAAGTCAAACACATACTAAAACAATTCAGATGAATCAAGTACGGCCACATAAACCAGTCCGTGAAGGACCTGCTTCTGCAAATTGTCGCAACACCTAAAACCTGCATTAATCTACTAGTACGAGAGGCTGATTTGTCCAAAATATTGTGTTTCATCCACTATAGTTATCTCAGAGCCTCACAAGATAGGTTCTCTTGTGATAGTGGTATCATGAATCCTAGGAGAAACCATCTGCTTTGCAGCATAGATAACAACCCTATGGGAATCTACCAGATGTGACAATGTATTTGTCCCCAAACATGTCCCTGTTAGTGGTGTTAATACATTCCTCTAGCAATACTTGTAGAACCAAAACAAGAACAGGAAATGGTCAACAACAATGTGTTTTGGGTGATTAATCTTTTATAGAAT
>JBBBVU010000014.1:19285775-19302015 GCA_037177055.1 Atherinosoma microstoma | reverse complement strand
AAGTAATTTCATTACAATTTACAGAAGTAATGAGTAACTGGTAACTAATTACTTTTTTTGAGTAACTACCCCAACACAGGTCCAACTGCAGATCATGGAGATGTAAGTAAGTGAGGAGAAAATCACCAGTCAGATATTTTTTATTTCAGTTTGGTGTGTGTCCTGAGTGCCCAGACAACTTACTGCACTCTCTTATGTAGTAAATAAGAGTGTGTACAGAAGAATTAGGTGTTACTCCTCATCCCTACAATGATCTCTTCTTCTTCTAAGACAAATTAGCTTTTTTCAAAGGAAAATGCTCCAAATAGGCTTAAAATTCATATGTACACTTTCAGAAATAAGGCAAACTTTTACAGCCCTGATGTTAGCTCACTAATCAAACAACAGCAAGTTGTGAGGCTGAATTGCTTGTAAATAAAGAGTGTCACAAACAGCTCTTATTGGCTGCCAACAATCCCTCTGATGGGCAAATATACCTCCCCTTCATCTCTGCCTTAGCAAAGAAATGATTGATGTCTTTATATACCAATTCAAACCCTGAAAAACATACATATGAGGTAACAATGAAAAGTTTAGGGATACAAACACAGTAGATTGAGACCATCTTCATCTTAAGGTTTAACAAAAAGATCAAAGTTTTCTTTAAACAGGAAATGTGTTTTCCAACTTTCACGGAGATCATGTTTCTTACCATTCCTACAGTTTCTGTCATTAATCTATATGGACTATTATTTCGTGCATTATAAACTGAAAGTGTTTGGCTATTAAACCTGCAGGTTAAAAGGCCCCTTTGGCTATATGTTGCATTTCAAGCAGACATTTAAGAATTCAAACATACGTCAACCATAACTGAAACACTGAAACCTTCTATGACTCTTAAATGTTTATATACGTCCTTGTAAAAAAAAAAATCAGTTTAAAGAAAAGTTAAACGAGCCAGTTGGCGTGCATGCTAAGCTTTCAAGTTTCTCTATTGTTCCGTTTGTTCTCTGATCTGGGGTTTAGATCAGAAAGGCCTGGGAGCCCTGCAGCTGAACTTGAGGAGAGCAGGCAAAGAAGTTCCTGCAGTTTGCAAAGAATGACCTATTACATGATCCAGAGCAGAGAAGATGGATGAAGATGGATGGACAATGGACAAAGAAAAGAGCTGAAAGATGACAGGATCAGAGACGCCCTACATTCCACCAGCTCCAGAGTCTCCATTTGGCTCCTGGTGACGGTTTATCCAGCTCTGCCCAAGATCAACTAACACCCGTCCGTATATGCATCTGGGCAATGCCAGCCAAGAAAACAAACTCAATAATTCACAGGCTGGTACCAAAAACAAACAAACGCTTTCACTCTGAAAGTGCATGCAATGTGATTAGAACAAGACACTGATGTGAATGCTTCTGTTTTTATGTGAGACAAAGTGAATATTGTATCAGACGGAAAGTGTCTAAAGTCAGTGTGTGTTAGTGTCCCAGCATACAAGTAGACACCAAGAATTTCAATGAATAAAACGAAGCGGGCAGATAGAACAGAGCAGAGGACAAATACACATAGAGACTTTCAAAGAGTAAGACAGAGAGATGCATTATGGGAGGTTTGGGGATTTTCTTTTTTTCTTTTTTATTATTTTTTATTGTGAGTGCTTACATAGTTCTGAGGTAAAAACAACCCTCTTCCTGCTTGAATTTTCACTCACTAATTGATTGAAATTAGATAATGACAGCTTTTCCTGTTACTAAATTGCCTCTACATCCTCCTGGGAGTACAAACACCCTGTGGGCTTTTGAGGATTATTTGACAGAGGAGGCTGCTGGGAAAAGAGGTGGTCAAAGGTGGAAGAGAAAGACAAATGTGAGACTGAAGAGTGAAAAACGAGAATAAAGACTGAAACAGACTGGCTACACTGGGAGGTAGCAAGAGATTCAATAAAGAGAAAATTAAGAGAAGAGTTGAATCTAGAGGGAGATTATGTAAAAGAGGGTAAACTGTGAGGTCACACTTAAGGTCATTGAGGCAGGAAGGAAATGTGAGGTCTTTCATGAAGAGTGGGGTTCTTCCCACAATCCTCCTCATGATGCATGAATTGAATGTTTCTGATCACAAGGAAGAAGGAAAAATGTTTTTAATGCAGCGTTGTTTTTTTGCTCTACAACAGTTTAGTAAAACAAGCTTTGTATGAGCGAAACGCAGTGACTCACAATCACGGGCACTACTTTTTCCACTTGCCATGTTTGGGCCTGACTTTGTTTTCTAAATCAAAGAAATCCCCCCACTCTGTCTTTGCTTCACAAACGTGCTGCAGGATATGCCGGGTAATCTATTGGAGACTGAAAGTAATATCTCCTTTTGTTTAGTCATTAATTGTACAAAAAAAAGAAAAAAGAAAAAAAGAATGGATTCAGGGTGGGGTGCTGGATCTGTTGATGTGGTTGTAGATTTGGGGTGTAAGAGCTTCCTTCTGACTGCAAATCCTACTAAATCATATCCAAGTTACTGGACTTTTCTATTAATCTTAAAACCAGAATATAAACAGCGTGTTTTGGCTTTGCCACAAAAACCCTAATTTTAATGTTAATAGAAGCTCGTCAAAAAGCGGTCACTCCAATACTAGAAGTTAAATACCTCTAGATAAACAGCTGATGGCGCCAACTGTTAACCACAGCTGAAGAAGGAGGCACACTAAGGCCCAATCCCAATTCCCATCTTTGGCCATACCCCTTTATTTTTGTAGATGTGCGAGCCTGTCGTCTTTCAATGATGTCCAAGCTGAAACACTAAACTACCACTATAACTTTTCCTTAAAACAAAAGGAAAAACTTAGCTTGGCAAATTGGATAGATAGAGCCAAGTTGTAGGGCCAAGGGGAGGAATATAGGGGCCTAAGCCTTTCAAACAGCATCAGTCAAACCCCAAATAGTGGAAGCTGTGATTGAATGACATTTTTGTCAGTTTAATCCAGCTGATTGGATGCCTGTGAATGGAACTAATTCTTCAGTCAGTTATTTGCAATTTTATAATGACTTAACACAAGAGGTAAAAAGGATAAGAGTGTATCCAAAAAGAGCCCATATTAAGCTTAATTAAAAAGGTTCAAAATGTTACTTTTGGGAAAAGTAGAAATGTTATAAACACAATGTTTTCCCTCTTAATGCACATTTCTGCAGCATCTTCAGTCCCCTTCAATCTAAAATGCTTTGTTTTAGCTCCTGTCTCTTTAAGACCCTTTCTAATAGACTCAGTTCTCTCAGATCAGTCAAATATGTGCAATACAGCTGCACTCTTTGTATGACATGTGTCTAACGAGTTATTAGGCAGATATCATGCAAATGTGTCTCTCGGTGATGTAGACAAGAAAAGAAGAGAATTCTGGACTGGAATTTTTTTTTTTTCAGACAGTCCGGGACTCCTTTTCGCATTTTCAGACATGCACAAAAAAGCTTTAACACACTAAAGATATAGGCAAAAAGTGAACAGAACTATTTCTTATGCAATTGTGGACGATGAAAATAAATGTATTCTTTCACACTATAGGCCATGTAGTCTGTATCTCCCACTGAGCCTGCTTATTTCCAGTACAGCAGCAGGAAGACCATAGCTCAGATGGTGGCTTTTCTCCCTGCAAATTGTACAGGAGGAAATCCTGCGTGATATCTAGCGGTGATGATGATTGCTGAATGCTCCAGGCTGCATGAAATGAAACAATGAACCCTGCTTGGCAACAAATCGTCAACATCACTTAAACACACACTTTACTGGGTTATTATCTTTAAACATGAATGAGTCATGGCCAACAACTGGGCTCAGATTAGAGATGGGAGACGAGGAAAGGATGCATGTGAACAGGCCAAAAAAAGATACTTTAAATGGTAACGTTTCCCCATAGTAAGGTATGAAGTTGTTTCAGCAAAGTGTCTATCACCAAGTCACTAAAGAAAAAAACTTACCTTTAGGCCTAATGAGTTTATTAATAAAAACAATCACAAATTAAGACAATAAAAATACACTCAAAAGGTTTAACGGCATGGTAACCTGACCTGAACTAAATATTCCCATGTAGCACAATAACAAGATGTGGTTCACGTTTCCACCTCTTATTTAGCAGTTTAAATGATAATGGAGTTACATGCTTCCGAAGTATTTCGTTGCGGTTGCCGTTCCTAATAAAACCTTTATAATGAGACAGTCGCACCCCAGTGTATCTCACCGCAGAAAGATGAACCTTGGCCAAAATCTCCTCCGGCTGCACACCCTGCCTGCGCTGAAAAAGCATGTGCGCCTCCTAAAACACATAAACCCCCGAAACAGTAGCCAAAACAGCGGCCCGAATTAAATGCTTCCAGCACGGACCACCGCGAAGAGAAAAGTGCCCAAATAAAAACAAGATGGGTGTTAAGTTGAAATATCCACACAGGAAACAAACCCATTCTGTATCTATTAGGAAGGGATTATTTCAGATAAATATTTGTCACCTGGAAGTCAAAGCTGCCAATTAATGCCACCTGCCGACAGGCGCGCGCAAAAAAAAAGTCATGATTGCGTCTCTGGGAGGATGGAAAGATAGATGGATTACCTTTGTAGGACAGTCTCAGCCTGGGCACATTGACCTTGGTTGCGGAGACGGTGACGATGAGCAGGGCAACAATAATCATGTTGAAGAAGAAAGGTGTAAATCCCTTCATTCTTTTCAGAAGATGTCCTTCCGACTTTAACTGATGCTCCGTTTTGAACAATTAAACACAATATTCCCAAAATTTTTTGAAGAAGTCACAGTTATCCTTCTAATTACAATACATGCATTGGATGATCAGGTTGTTCCCCCAGAGCGTAAAAGGGTCTTTGACGAATAGGCTGGATGTCCAACTCCGCGGAGTAACTGCCTCTTCCCGGGCTGGTGAGGAGGATCACTGACGCGGCTCTAAGGCTTTAACAGTTCAGTTCCTACAGCAGCCCAACAGGAGTCTGTTCCAGCAACTGACATAGGGATACCACGCCTTTTCAGCAGGGAGTAAGAGAGAGAGAGAGAGAGAGAGAGAGAGAGAGAGAGAGAGAGAGAGAGAGAGAGAGAGAGAGAGAGAGAGAGAGAGAGTGGTTCCCACTCGCCTCTCCGTAACACACAGCAGACAGCATGCTGCAAACAAGGTACACCTGGAAAATACACCCAGAAATGACTCATAACATGATTTCATCATCATTAGAAGTAGAATTTAGCAACAAGTTTCTCAGACAAACCTTTCTAGGAACAAAAATAAGAAGACAACTCTGTTCTACATTGTTTAACTGTTGCAGCTTCTCCCATAAAGTACACATTTTGTGCAGTGAGATGATACACTTTCCACCTTTTTTATAGTGTAATTAGGTATTCCTATTGAATTTAAACTTCCGCAACAATTGATTTATAACAGATTCAGAAAAGTTCAGAAGCTGAATTAAATTGTGATGGCTTGAGACAGACTCATAATAAACTGCAGAACATTATTCGCTCAAATAGAAACAAATTTCTGAATGTGGCTAAATGTTCTGTTTGTATTCATTTGTGTCCACAGAGCTCACAATGTCCATGGTTTTTTTAATTTTTCTGTGAAAGAAAAAAATATTACAAAGGAACACAGTGTCATCACATTTCATCAAATAGTAACAAAATATCATCAAATTTAAGAGGCCACATGTGAAGGCCAGGGGGGTTGGGGGATGGATACACCAACAACTACTGAACAACCAAGTTTGACTCGTATCTCAATAAGTCTTTCAAATGATAATCATACATTTAAGACCTGGCTTTTCAAGTACTGCCATTCGATCAAAACCAGCAGCATTGGTGATAAATGCACAAGATAAAGAACTGGTGGCGGAAATATTCGACATCAGGAGCAACTGTGTTATGAAGAAATAAGTTATAGTATATGGTGGCATGATGTGTGAAACTGAATTAGTCTGAGGATTTCTGTTGTGTAGACACATGAACAATGGTTTCTGAGGCAATTTGGAAAAAAAAATGTACAGGTCTTTTGAGGGTCTTTCATGTTTTCCTTGTTTTATTGTCTCTTCCATTGGTTAGGTTTAGGGACCAAAACAGGTCTGTTAGTTTGGAAAAGCTCACGATTTAACTTAAAACACACTAAATGTTAAAAATCAATACTTAAGGGTACCTAGCGTGCTTCAAGTGGATGCCATGGGGTCTTGAGAAAGTGTTGGGGAGTGGTGTGTTGAGAGGCTCACATAATTGTAGGAATAATGAGAGGGGCAAGATGTGCCACTATCTGACTTTTGTAAGGTAATAAAGGCATCAGCAAACCTGTAGATTTATTGGTTTTAAATAAATAAAAGAATAACATGCTTCTCCATCTCAACAATTTCTCCCCCTCCAGAACTTTTGTGCAAGTGACCTTCTTTAACCCCTACAGCTCCATTGTGACATGCCCAGTAGTTTAATTAAGTTGTGGGGTACCTTCTCAATACCTCCCTCCTACATGCATCTATTCACTTGCAAGCATATAAATGCACAGAAGGGTCACGGCAGTGAGAAAAAACCATTCAAGGTGTCAGTGCTGCTGCAACCCTGCGTCTAACAGTTGTTTGTAGCAAGAAAGAAAGTCCCATACATGGTTCATACAGGCTGAGAGAAGACGTGGGAAAGGAGAAGGGTGTCAGGGTGACGCTGGGAACTCTGGGTGCTTTGAGTGACAATACATCTCATGTTGTAGTTGGACTGAGGACTTTTTATGCTCCTTAAGTTCTGTCTATTCATGTTTTGAGAACTTGTCATCTCGTGGCAGATCAGCCACACAAAGTCAGTCGCGTGCTCACAACAATGTCCCACTGGTTTGGAGACTCCTAAGCTATTCTTTTCAAACAACAAGATATCAAATACCTTTTTAATTCTACCTTGCAAAACCTCACTTATATATCATTAAGAAAATGAACAAAATAACTTTCAGTAGTCAACTGTGACTACAAACCAGACAATAAGCTCTGTCTTGTTCCAGTCATAATGTGCTTCTTGAAATTAAGATCATGTTTCAAGTAAATACCGATGCTTACTGATGAAAGAAAGATGCTGCTACTTCTTTTTCTCTTCAGGCACTTTTCTTTTTCTGGTATCTGTTGCAGACAAACATGTTTGAAGTATTTTTCTTTCAGACGTTCTCTAGATTTATGTTGCCAGAAACTGTTAGGTGTTATCTATATCTTCTTTTGTTTAGAGCCACAGCAAAAAAAAAAAAAAGGTACAGAATAAAAATTAAGCTTTGCATATATCTTAGACAGAAAGCCAGAGGGGCCGCCAGCAATGGAATTTACTTTGTCACTACTTTTATTCAAACAGGTTATTGCTCTACTATGTGAAGATGGACGATGATGATGCTTAAATTACAAGCTTTTCTAAAATATGAAGTTTATTTATGTCTACCAAAGACTTGATTCTCACTTAATCCACTGAGTTCAAACACTTTCAAATTCTTTCTGGACTGAAGTGCTCTCAGTCTTCAAACAATCATGGTTGGACAACACTTTTCCAAATGCAGATTCTTTTCAAAAGGCAAACAGACATGGGAACCCAGCAGAAGAGGCCACAAGCAGGGTGGGTGCTTAAGAGCTGAATTAATTAATTTGTTAAAGCAGCAGCCATATTTCATTGTGAACAACCATGCCCTGGATTTGTCAAAGGAAATGACTTGAATGGAGGACTGGTAATTTAACCACACATTTCTAAGAGGAACACGAGGTGCTGCAATGATTAAACAAACCAAATTTTTCTTTGTTCTGTTTTACTTTTTGCTTCTCTGTCCCTTTCCTTAAATTCCTCAGTGTCATTACCAATCACAGACAGCACTAATGTGATTTTCAAAACATGTTGCTTGCACTCAGCAATCCCACAAAAGATGCTCTTGTGTCTCAGTCTCACCGTCCAAACTCTTGAACAATGTAATTCAGTCTGAAAGATGCACCGTCCTTCTCGGGATTTCGGCATTTTTAGAAATGTACAGTCTGAGTGAAGGCCCTATTTACACCTCAAACAATTCTCTTGGATTAAATTATGCTCATCAAACTGTCAGAAAAGATGAAATTCAAGACCATTTAGAACATCTTGACATTGCGTCACTTCAACAAATCAGGGTGCAGCTTCTTGAGTCATGATAGGCAATGGCAGGGCAGAAGTTCATGAATTCACAATGTGGGAGGTAGAGCAGAAATAAATGGAAGAATGATTTTAAGCCATAGGGCAAGAAGACAGCTGATGTGTTTGCATAAGTGCCTATGGGTTAATAAATGTTTCATTTTTTGTGGCATATAAGAGCAGACCAGATAATGGTCTTGACTTGAGTGGAAACAGTACTCGTGAAAGGAACTGTGTGTGGAAATATGGAGAGAGACCATGCAGAAAGAGTGTTGGACACAATATCCAATGAGTAAGAGTGTCAAACACATACTTGACTTTACGCAGGAAGCACGGTAAAATCTTTCCAGAACAGTAAATATACAGCATGACCACGAAGAAAGCAACACTTTATTAAACTTTACTGTATAAGAAGGTCAGTTTGTTAGCCTAGTAATCAAGAGGCTACCATCTCTGATGGGATGGCCATGATTATTCATTAGAAGTAGCATGTAACAGTAAGGTGACCAGACATCTTCTTTTTCGTGGACATGTTCTCTTTTTGAGAGCTAAAAAATACATCCAACTGGAATTTCAAAATCATCCACGATTTTGCTCTATCGCAGTCTTAAATATGTTTACATCAGATTTGCGTTGCATTTCAATGCCCACACTCGCTTTTCATTATTCAATTACTCACAGCCGTTGTCGTGCTTACGGAGCTAGAGAAGAGGGAGGGGGAGAAGACGACCGCAGCAGCACGGAGAGGCTGGAGTAACTGGCTGTGTGTGCAAAACTGGGAGTTTGGGCACCTATCCCTCCTCATAGTCTCCAATGGGCTTTGCTCCTCCAGTTCTTTGGGCAAGAAGCTGTTCAGAAGTTTTGGAGTTTTAGATTTGAGTGTCCAGTATCTAATAAATCTAGAAAAGGCTGAAACTTAAATGTAAACTCACAAACAAACTATAGAAAAAAATACAATTTTTTTTTGTCTTGGTTGTGGTGCATGGGAAGCTTGGTGCTTGACATGCAGAGCAGGGTGCTGGAAGTTCACATTAGTTCTGCATAAAAGTTTCTTTCCTTTTTGTGTGTGTTTGTGTGTGTTTATATATTCAGTATTACTGCTTTATAAAAGGAACAAACATTGACCATAAAATTCAACTCTTGGTCAAAAGTTTTCTTCTTACAGTACATTAAAGCACCATAGTGAAAGTGGACTGAACGCCACAGCCATCAAGTTCTTTATAACCCCCCCGTTTACAAAAGTGTCCTGTGGAAGCTGAGAGCGGTCATGCTTGCATGTTTTCTTAACACTGTTTACAAGTTTATCTCATAGATAACTAATCTTGTTACCTCAAGAAAACAAACTTTGTTTTGTAATGGATTATTCAACTGCAGGGTTACAAAGGGCCTGCATCTGTTCATAGTCCATCACATTTTCCTTTTTAACATTTTTTTGAATTTATTTATAATAACAATGCTTTTTATTTCTGGGCACTTTCCTGACGCTTAAGATGACATTACTATAACAAATAAAATGTAAACATATACTTATTCATTTATTTTCTATTATCTATTCATATCTAGCAAGACCAGAGCCAGAGCCAGGCAGCACCTCTTCACTGGAACGTATAACATGATTGTGTGTATTCATGGTGGATGAGTGAACTCTCCACTATCCGAACACAAGACTGGTTTTAAATCTGATTTGTTACTGCATGAACAGATAGCTGCTGGTCAACATCTATTTTTGTGCACCTGTGCATCCTTAGACGAAAATAAAATCATAATCAACTCATTTTATGTTGTTGCTCAAAAATATGAGAACACATTAATGTGCATAAAGCTGCCCGTTCATCGCAACTCAGGCTCAAACAGTCAAAAGTGAAAATAGAGGTTTAAAGTGCAGTGTGGCTAACATCTCTTTTAGATAAAAGAGAACAAATATCAGGGTTCTAATCTTAATCCTCCCTTTGTGGGAGTCTTTTAAACATGATTAACAATGTTGAACCAAAAGCTGATAAGCACAGTTTACTGGTGATCCCCCACACCCCTCCCTCACATTAATTAGAAGGAAGAACAATAGGCCGATGTTTTCTCTTTGATGGTCCATTAGTTTATCAGTGAATATATGCGTTCCCATCGAGACACACACTGTAGCAGGTTCTCAGAGTATATTGTTAAAAACAAAAGCATCCACAGTCCTTCTGAATATGGAGAGCTGTAATTAATCAGACTATAAACCTTTTAGACGTAGTAAAAATCTAATAGTTTGTTTGATATCAAACAACATTGCATTTTCATTAGTCTTATTCAACACATCCATATAAGGGTGGGCTCTCGATCTGCTGGCATATCAGCTCTTATGAGTTTCAATTCGATGCCAAACTAAAACACTGAAACACTAATTGTGCTCTTCATCTCTGCATAAACAGATCTGATCTCTTGTTTGTTGCCTAGTCTGAACTGCTGGCTGAACTTCTAAGCTTTCAGTAGAATAAACAACTTTCATCTGAGGTGATTGATGTAGATATGACTGAGATGTAGATGGAGCAGAGCAAATGCAAATAGTGTGCCCCGAGTTAAGACACACACAGGACACCTGACTTCAACTCCACTAAGAGAGGAACATTAAATAGGAAGTGTGTATTTTTCTTTTTTCCTGTTTGAAGACACTTAGAGTTTGAACTAAGCGTCTTTGTGGCCAGGCCTCCACTTAAGCCACAAAAGTCACTCCAAAAATTCTGCACACTAGTTTGGAATAGATTCTTACTTTTTTTGTTTGTTTTTTTTGTTTTGTGCTGTTAATTTTTCAACTCTGTTTAACGTATGTGTTTCTTTGTTTCAGGTGTGCAAAGTTAACACGAGCATAAAAGGATGCTGAGTATGAGGCCACAGTGCTGCTCTGTTCCCCCGAGGCCATGCTTCCTCTTCTCTGTTCACTCTTCTGTGAAGAAATGAATGTTGCATGTGGGAGCAACTATCCTCATTCTGCTGGAACTGTATGGTTTTTTCTCTCTACCAGGGGTGATGCCATTCTTTCCTGTCTTAGATCACTAATTTGCTCTTGTAGAGTTGTGCAAAAATAAACCCCAAAAGGTCAACTTGTTCCTTTAGAGAGAAGAGTTTCACTGTCAGTAGTCCCCAAACAACTTACATTTACTGTTGTAAGCCAAGACTCTACAGTCCTAGCGTTTTATTTTCAGCCTTAACAATTTATACAGTTGTAAAACAAAAGGAAAAAAATCATAAAGTTACAGTCAGAATCTCCCAAATCAACAGCTTAATTAGTAACTGTATAAAAAACCAAACCAAAGTCCCTTCCAATTCTCAAGATCCATCTGAAATATAATTAAATGTATTCCTCATTTGAACAATGTGCCTTTCTCACTGTGACAAGTAAAATAATCTCTTGTGAAAAAAGGCCTGTATTGTCCTCATCTCAGCTTCAGCATAAGAGAGCAAAGAGGAGGGAGTTGGGAAAACTTTAAACTGATCACAAACTTTTTGGACACACTCTTACCAAAGTACTGTTAATGTCATAGAAAATAAGAACAAACAAAGAAATACAGGCAGGGGGAAGCATCTCTGTTTCAATTGAAATAAATAAGTGAATTGAGAAGAATACTTCTACAGCAGCTGCTGCATCTGTAAGCAGGGGAGTTACTGACCTAGTTTCTTCATAACCTTGCAACATCGGACCTCACAATACTCGATCTTAGACTGAGTTGTTCCTTTTTTGGCTTTTGTGTGTGAGTTTTACAACAGCTTTGGGTGTTTATTCACCTGTATGACTTGTATTTTATCTCCAGTTCACTTGCATTCTACTTTGTTATTTTGCTGATTTCATTAGGTGAAAAATATACACTTACATATCTCTCAGGCAAAAGGATAGACAGCTATTTGGATGTGAAAGAATGAAGACGAAAACAAGCCAAGAACAACTTTGTTTTAATATTTGGTGTTTATGTGACTGTGAAGACACACACCCAAAAGACCAACAACATTTTTTTCCAACATGGATTACTTTGCCTTTCAAGAATTAGTATGCTGGCACAAACAAAGCAAAAAATAAGTTTTCACTCCATTTTCAGAGTTGAGGAAAGTTGAAATGAAGTTCTGAAATAGCCCAGGAACAAGTGGAAGGCTCATTTTGTTTATTTCTTTTCAAATAATACAAGTTTTATCACCATATTCTGCTAAAGAAGAGGGAAATGAAATTAGATTGATGAAAGTAACTAAAGAAGAGTAAATACTAAGTTAAAGAAAGGAGGAATAGAAAACATAACAGAAGAGGTTAAAGGAGAATCTATAAAAAGGAAGAAGAATGGAACAAAGTAAAAGGCAGACAGAAACAAGGAGAATCGAGAAGGGATGAGCTATGACCGAGGACAGGACAATAAGTAATGGAAAAGAGACTGCAAGATTAAAGGGAGTAACCAAAGAGCTATGTAGGAGGGTATGGTAAAGGGAAGGGAGTGACAGAGAAAAAAGCAGAGGCTGCAGTGATAGAAGAATGAATTAAAGTTCTCAAACACAGGTCTTTTACTGCTTGCAGCCTCTGCATAAAAGGTCAACTTTTGGGATTTCTCTGCCAGTGAACACATACACAAACACACACACACCACAGACCCCTTTTAGGATCTTTATGTGCCCCAATTCTCAATTTAGACTGATTAGAGGTTGACCTTAGCAGTGAACTCCCACATTCACACACACAGAGAGAACTCCTGCCTATCCTGATTAAGCCGTGACCCTGCCACTGACCACCGGACACTAAACACTGCCAGACCAGGATAAAACCCAGCTGACATACTTGAAAGACCACATGGGGACTTCCATTATACAGAAAAAAAATGAAAAGCTTTGGCTGTGGAGCTGCATGAGGAAGTCATTTAAAGTTCTTTGTTCTGCTCAAACTGACCGTAATTCAGTTTACTACAAAAGGGAGGATTCGAAATAATGAATAGGTTATTCATCAAATTCTTTTATTAGTGGCCACATATTCAGAAATTTGCCAAATATCATTTATAGTAAATTATCACATAACTTTTGCTCAAAATATTTTCTTTAAATGATTTTGTTCCAGCTGGGTGTGAGTGGAGTCCTTTATAGACAGATCCTGTCACCGTGGAGGATCATAGTGTACAATCACAATTCCCAAAAAGTTGGGAATAAAATGTAAATAAAAACAGAATGCAAAAATGAGCAAATCTTCTACATCCCTATGTTATTTTCTAATAGAAGATAAAGAACATATCAGATGTTGAATCTCTTGGAAAATATTTGCTGATTTTGAATTTGAAGGCAAACGCATAAAAAAAAAAAAGTTGTAACATGGTGATGTTTACAACATGTTGCATCCCCGCTTCTTTTAACAACATGTTTCTCCAAATTCCAAAACTGAAAAATGACTACTTCGACTCACTGCTCTGAGAAAATGATCTGCAGGTATCCCAGTATAATTAATCATTCAAAACAGGATTCCCCCGGTATCTTTATTCTGTTGTGGAAGGAACAAAATCAGGTCATACAACAGTAATAACATCATGTTTCTGTCCCATTCCTAACATATACTTCATTCATTTAATCCTCATTCTGAGCTTTTACCATTTAAATATAATCTTAAAGGCATGTCTTGAGCACTATACCTCTGCACAAATACCAGTCAGCAAACACACACACACACACACACACACACACACACACACACACACACACACACACACACACACACACACACACACACTCATGTATACAAAGATAGCTTGGTTGAAATCCCAAATGACAAACCTCTGTTGTCTTCACCCTCCTCACTCTCATCTAAATCATCCTCTCCTCTGCGCTCCCCATGAGCACTCAGTTTGTTTCCAGTTGAATGCCTGTGAGGAGACAAACTACGGGTGCCTTCCTTATCAACAGAAATAGCAACATAAATTCTCTTTAATAGTGCGTTGGGACAACTTCTGCTGTAGCTAACATTCTTTAGCATGTAAAATTGTAAAACTCTCTTACTGGATTGCACTAAAAAGATACAGGTGAATAATGCATGATTGCAATTCAAAACTTATGAACTACTGCAGGAAAATGATCAATTCAGTGACCTTATTGAATAGTTTATGGAAGTAAACAGCCAACAATGTTCACCCTTAGGGAACAAAAGTGGTATAGTTTTGATTTTACATATCCCCTTTTATTGAATATTCAACTAAAACCTGAGTTCCTGCAGTATGTAGTATTCATTGTATGTGTATTTATTAACGCCGCTTATTAATTCTTATCAAACTCATCCAGCATTTCAAAGCACATGTGCATTATTGACTCTTTTCACTTTAATCTCAGATAAAGTCACTTTAATAATCTATTTCATAAACTCCAAAAAAAATGCTTGTTGCATGTTTGGTCCTTAAACCTCTGTATAAGCACCCTGCATTCCCCTCCTGATGGTTCTGACCTTTCCTGCCACTCATCATTGTGTACATTTACTAAAGCAGAAAGGACTTAAACAATTATCAGTAAATTAAAATAAACAGCCTGGTCGTGTGCATCCACTCAGTGAGGACAAAGTGATGACTGCTGTGTGGTTCCTTCAGCAAGCCAAGGTCAGGACCTTAATGTGGCTGATCAGTATGATGGTGTCATTAACACAGACACACACACACAGACACTGGTCATGGTGTGTAACCTCTTGACCCAGAGATCACAATGCCAGATGTTTATTTGCCGATTCCTTCCATCCTAAACGACATCCATCATCACCGTCAGGCTGGAGGAGGAGCTCGAGTGGTAGCTGAGTGTGCATGTTATGTCATGGCCGCTGAGTGATATGCAGTGTGGTAATATTTTTCTCCAATAAAATTTAAGAGATGACATGGGTGGTCATCGTGAGCGTGTGTACTTGCTGGTTTGAGGATTAAACTCTAGAGAGAACATCTGAAGAAGACGGTTGAAATTTAGCTTTAAAGTAAAAACGAATGGTTAGAGATGTATTATGTCAATGAAGATCCTTATCAGTATTAAAGTACTTAAGCTTTTCTAGACCTATGCAAGGTAGATGCGCTACACCTAGATACACACACACTTTGAAAACTCTTATAGTTTATTTTCTCCGCTCACTTGCAGACAAACACTCTGCACTCCCAAAAGTTTAAACACACAATTCACAAACTTTTAACACTCCCCAAAGATTCTTAGAAAACACTGAAAATATGCAAGAACAGGAAAATTCAGCAAACTCTCTCAGTCGCCGCTCTGGTTCTGGTTCTTGCTCCAGTTCAGTTATGGAGTCTAAGAACCTTGGTGTTCTCTGGTAAACCAGCTCCCATTCACACCAGTTTAATTGAAACCAAAGTTAGACTTTACTATGGAAGTAGTTTCAAAAGCAAACTCTTGTTGATTCTCTGCAAACTTTCATCCTGTATGTTTTCATCCTACTATATTTGTGGAAGACGACACTCGGTCAGCTTCCATTCCAGGTGTGGCTGCTGCAGTGTCTGAAATCTGTACCTGTTACCTGGTTTGTTGGTCGATGACCCGCCACACTGTCCCGCAGCTTGATAGATGGACATGTAGCATCACGCCCAGCTCCACTTTTGCTCAACTCTTTTCATTGTCACCGCATTCCCTCGTCATTTTTTACCCAATGATAATGTCATGATTCACAAAGAAGAATGGTTATTTTTTTGGTTCCAGTTGAGAACCAACTTTTTACTCTGTTCTGAACCTGCCAGTTGGTGCAAAATTAGATTTGGGAACTGGCACCAGTACAGAGCTCTGCTCGTCTGAAAGGGTTTTTTGCAAAATAAAAGCAATATTTCTTAAATTTCGACAAAGTGCAATATGCCGGTGTTTCCATTGAATGGTGTTTAGCGCATAAGCCGTAATTAGCGTAAAATCTCGACCCAGGAGACTTCATTTTGAGGAAGATGGACATACAAAATATTTTATGGCAATAAATAAAAAGGTGACCAAGGCACTCTTGAGGGCCAGGAAATATTAAAAAGCCTTTATTGGAAGTGGCTAATACATGATAAAAGTTGAAATGCACCTACACGTTGCGGCACACTGCCTTCATCAGGGTGGCAAATCAGTCACGAGGACACAGGTGAAGCCTATATAGGTAATGCCAGGAAGTGACATCATGAGCAAATGAACAAGCCA
>JBBBVU010000014.1:19265750-19285675 GCA_037177055.1 Atherinosoma microstoma | reverse complement strand
ACATGTTTACAGCCTGGTACAAAAAAACATTTTAGCTTTAATAGGTCAAGTTTACCTTCATGACAACTGTGGGGGGAAGGAATTTATTTATTACTCATTCGTTTAGATGTTATTTCATCTGAAAATTCTTCATAATTAGGGGCGTGTCATTTTGATTGACAGGCGCCAGATATCCGGTGGCAAGGAGGCAAAGGGTAGCACAACCGCGGTTTTTAGCCGGCTAATAGCGCGCCCTGGCTTTAACCCACCTACTACTGTTGGCTGGTTACCTCCCGTTAGTTCCGGGTGGCTCGGTTAGCTCGTAGCTACAGGCAGCTGAGAGTTTGATGGGTGCCAATCATCTCAGCGCCACTTCGTTGCCCATTTTTGTATTTTCTGGGAGTGATGAGACTCGTGACGCTGCCAAGATGGCGAAGGTGGGAACCTCCCAATGAGCCTCCCCTTAGCTCTTCAGAAACCTCTCCAGAAATCTATCTTGATATACAGTCTATGATTGGGACACAGTGATAATCTCAACCATTGGCCAAATTCTTTTAGTTTCTACTGTACACAGTTTGAACCGCCCACCCCTGAGACCATAGTTAAGATGTTTCTGTCATGGTTTTATTGATGAATTTAACATCAGTTATAAGGATGAATTTTACCAATAATCAGTCATCAGTCCCTCTCCCCGTCCCCGACCGGGCTCCTGCCTCACCAGTCCCTGCATCAGAGGATGTAGGCGTTCTGCCAGCTTTGGCCCAGGAGGCACCACTGCCATGCCAGCTTCGCTGACTCTGCCTGCATATTGGCCAGTTCTCTTGGGATTCCTGTCTCTTCATCCATTCTCTGGACCCCTCGACATGCCTGAGTTCGTATGGACTTTGATTTGTTTGGTGATGTCTGGGACTCTAGAAGCCCTGGGGATCCTCAAGCTGTCATTGTGGCACGAGCCTGATGGGCACACTCTCAGGTTTGGATCTGCAGTTGTTGAAGCATCATGCCACAACCACTACGGCAGCCACTGCAGTGCAGACCAGAGTCTGCAGAAATCTCTCCTTCCTGCATCCGCACAAGCTTCTCCTGATGAAGCCACGCCAGCAAGTTCTGCTCTCACTCCTGTTCCCACATGGAGAAATACCAGTCCAGGGTGGGGCCCAGATCTCCACCAAGTCCTCAATCCAGCCCAGGTGGGTTGAGGTGGGTCTGCCCAACCTCCAAGTCCAGAAGACAGCTGTTGCCCCTATAACTGTTCTTGCTTCAGAGCTTGAAGTTGCTCTAGTTTCTCCATCTGCCACAGAACCTGCAGGCAACTTACTGGTCCCACTCTGAGCCTCCTTCAGTTTGCCAGTCCCGGTCCCAGTCTCGGAGCCACCTCCTGTCTCACAGGTCCTAATTTTGAAGCATGCTCATGCCTTACTGGTCCTGGTTCTAGTCCCAGTGTTGGAGCCTGGTCTGCTTTGCCAGTCCCGGGTTCCAGTCCCAGTCCCAGTATGGGAGCCCTCCTCCATGTTTGCTGGTCCCAGCCTCATTGTCTTCTGCCTGCATCCAGGTAGATGGTCATCCTTCCTGGTTCTGGTCCTGATGGAGGTTTTCCTTCCTGGTTCTGGTCCTGATGGAGATTTTTCCTTCCTGGTTCTGGTCCTGATGGAGGTTTTCCTTCCTGGTTCTGGTCCTGATGGAGGTTTTCCTTCCTGTTTGTGTTCCTGATGGAGGTTTTCCTTCCTTGTTCTGATCCTGACGGAGGTTTTCCTTCCTGGTTCGGTTCTGATGGATGTTTTCCTTCCTGGTTCTGGTTCTGATGGAGGTTTTTCTTCCTGGTTCTAGTCCCGATGGATGTGTTCCTTCCTGGTTCTGGTCCCAATGGAGGTTTTCCTTCCTGGTTCTGGTCCCGATGGAGGTTTTCCTTCCTGGTTCTCTTCCTGATGCAGGGTTTCCTTCCTGGTTTTGGTCCTGATGGAGGTTTTCCTTCTTGGTTCTGGTCCCATTAGAGGTTTTACTTCCTGGTTCTTGTCCTGATAGAGGGTTTCCTTCCTGGTTCTGGTTCTGATGGAAGTTTTCCCTCCTGGTAGCTAGGTCATTATTTTATGAATGTAAACTGGACTAATGTGGATCACATGATGGATTTGGTTTAATCATAACTGGATTGTATTTTTAAAAGTACTTAGAAATTACCTTGATTAATTGTGATCTACAGATAAAGCTGAATTGAGTTGAAACCTGGTCGTACACCTGAGGGTTCTTTGTCCATCCTGCTGTCTTTGTCCTCTCCAACAAATCAGCCTGTATTTTGGTTGGAGCCCTTTGGGGTCTCTGCTTTCTTGTCCAGGGTTCAGCCTTTCCTATCTGCCTGGCCTCCAGACTCTTCTGCCTGTTGGACCTGATCATTGTGTTACTTCTGGTCAGTTTAGTGTTCAGTGCTTTGTTCATCCAGCACTGTGTATTAGGTAAGTGTGGGAAAGTGATGAATTGAATTGATGCTAACACCAGTATTTATTGATATTGTACGTCCAACAGAACCTGATTCAGTTTCTTAAGACCAGAAAGAAACTCATTGATGTTATTAGATCACAAAATGAGATGGCCAGAGAAGCAGATAATTGGAAAACAGTTCAGCTTTTATTACCAGCTCTGTGGGATTTTGCAAGAGGAAGTGGTGGTTAAGTTCTGAATTAGACGTCCAGCTTGGGGAACCAGTCCAGTGAAAATTTTCTGCTCGGATAGTTTGACTCTGTGGTTTCTAGATTCAGAGTTAGATTGGTTTGATTTCGGTCTTTCTGGGTGACTTTCCTCCGTTTGGGGGGATGGTTGATGCTTTCTGCTCAAGCTTTAATAAATTCTAAAACACCATTAGAGTGACGAATGGGGAAGACTTAAGACAGGGGAAGCTGGAAAAGGCTTTGTCTGTCTCTCAGCTGTCACCGTAGTGATGCTTCAGTAGATTCATACATCTGCTGTACAACTCAGCAGCTCATTGGACCTTTGTGGTCCTCGCTTCCCAGAATTTTCTGACCATATGATGCCGTCACTGATTCAGCCCATCAAAGACAACACGGTACCGATGCTTGGTGCAACAGAGAAAGGGGGGGGGGTCTCTTTCCTCGCCTGCTGGCAGATGGTGGCATCTTTACACTCCATTTAACATTCCTTCATTTGTTCTCTGCTTCACTTATTTCACCATGTTTACTCAGCAAAGCAGTTGTATGAAGATTTATCTGTGAATTCAAAGGTCTTTTAGCCCCTAAGTATCAATATCCCGCCACGGGACGGTCTTTTGGTCTTTCCTGCACCATCTGAAATGTTTATCTTCATATTTTTGTGAGGTTGATCCCTCTTGCCCTGCTGTGCTGTGCAGTAAATGATACATAGAAGGTGGTCCTAACAACAGAAAGCAAGCATTAATTCGTCATCTTCATCTTTCCAAAACAAGCAACACTTTTAAAAACATGCCGGAGTGAAGAAATCAAAGAGCATGTGGGTTTAGGAAAGGCATCCCCCCTCCCTGTGCCCTGCAGGGTTGTTTTCCTGTGCAGCCCCAGGTTGTACCTCCTAGCAGCTGATGTGGTCTCTGTGATGGATTGAAGTGAAGCAGACCTACTGTTTCTGCTGGATCTTCACATGCTTTTGGTTTTATAAGAGCCTTTGAATGACTCATTGATGCGGTTTTAGCTTAAAAGCACAGCTTTGCATTTACCAGACCAGTTATCTAAATATTATATGTTGCATAACTGGCCCGGTCCACTGGTGGTTGGGCAAAGTCTGGTAGAAACGAACCCTGGTCCATTTCCACGGATGGTACCGTTCATTTGGAGCAGTGTGACACTCTGGTGTGGACCAAAACCAGGGGTCATGGTTTACTGCAAGGGAACCCAGGTTGGGTTCTCAGAGACAGGAAGTGATGTAATCAACATAGTAGATAACTGGCTGCTTCTCCGGCTGCTCAAACTGGACACATTCTGGTCGGGTTTGAACACCAAAGTAAAACCAGACTGCAGAAATGTATTGTTCCATTGTTTGCTGGTGGTGAACGAGACACTTTCAATGAGCCGGATTTTCTTCTTTCTTCTTGGTCAGTGGTCGTTTCAGGGCATATTGCCCTGGGTGACCTTGAGTAAAGTGCTGTTTTTACCAGGGGGTCCGGTTCAGTAAACCCTGATCTCTGTTGTGTTACCTATACCTGTTAGGTGGGGTATAAGCTGGATAGCAATAGATGTGTCAGCGTGTTATCATAGTGGTGTGAAACCTTCCTTGAATTATAACAAAGGCGGCAAGGAGCCAGAAACTACTGAGGAGAATGGTGGACCTCCAGCAGATTGTCTTCTTTCTTATTGTTTTCTGGCTTTAAACAATAAATGCAGCATATATTCAAACATGGAGCTGTTCCTGGACATGGAGCTTTGTTCTTATTGCTGAGTCACACAGGAAGTGATGGTTCTTTCACCAATAAGTGGATAGCAGTGTGTCAAGCTCCACCCTTTAGGATTGGATCAGTAAGATCGGGACCCCAACAACATGTTCCCTAAAAAGAAGAATGGCCCGGATATTCCCAGTTTTTGCCTGTGGAAATACAATAAATGCATACCGACCTGTCCTAAACTGAGCAGGACCCCTTTGCAGAAACAGGGCAGGATGCATTTATTGGAAGTGGCTAATACATGAAAAAAGTTCAAATGCACCTACGCGTTGCAACACACTGCCTTCATCAGGGTGATAAATCAGTCATGAGGACACAGGTGAAGCATATATAGGTAATGCCAGGAAGTGACGTCATGAGCAAATGAACAAGCCAATGACCCAAATGAGGAAGGAAATAAAAAACACAAAACATACACAGGACAATAACATCAAAATATACAATGTAACACAACAAAAACTCTTATGACCTAAGTTAAAACTGAAGTATATGTACAACCTACAATGTAACACAACTGCTGTTTTGTCTATAAAACATTTTATGTTTTGGAGCATTTCGCTGTTGATTGTAATCAAAGGTTATATTTTTCTGTTTAATTATTTGTAAAAAGATTCCCGTCTCCTATTCCGTTCATACATTCCGTGCAATCTTTACTCCAAACAAACTGGTCACGTGACCCGCAACGTCACGTCCGGTGAAGTGGAAATGCGGATAAACTGTTTTCATTACACTTTAGTGATTTTTTAGTAATTGATATGTCTGAAAAACCACCTCCTGAGAGTGTAAAAACTTTTTTAGCGATATTTAAGAAGTTTTTCGAAATGTAGGTGTTTCCATTACCAGATTTATTTAGGTCTTGCACAATTCCAGGGGTAATGGAAACACAACTCCTGTCACATACTTTTACAATAAGCTTTTGGGGGGGTGGGGTGGGGAGGGTCAGTCATTTCTAATTGTCTTTGTGAGAGATCATTGTAAACATAGCTGAATCTACTGAACAGACATCTTTAAGTTACATGAATAGCAGTTTTGTCAGGTGGTGCTGAAGAATGAGAGCAGCTTTCCTGGGAATTTGGTTACAGTAAGGTACATTAATGCTTTGCTTTTTTACTAAAAAATTTGTAAAACTACAGAACTTTGGGGCTTCTGCAGGCTCATTTAAGTCTAGTTGTGCATGTGAATGCAGGTGTAATACAACCACAACATCTGGATATGTGTGTCTGGTTTTGAGAGTTTTTTATTTATTTTTTTTCCCCAAAAGATTTCAATTGAACTAATATGTTCACGTACATTTTTGAAAGGCCAGTTCTAGTCTGGCTCACAAGGGTTCACTTTTATCTAGTGCCATTTAAATCATTCTCATTGAAAGAAGCAAGTTTCTCCTCCATTATATCAATTCATCATGATTACAAGTCTTTTTCCTGTCAGGTGTCATTCAAAGATTTTACATCCACTGTTTCACATGACTGCACATATTTTTGGTGAGGTAGTGCTACCCAAACGGACCTTATTCTAGATCAAACTGCTTACCTAAATCTCATAAATTAAAATCTGCAGTAGCACAACCAAAAACATTAGAACTAAAAATCTAGTAAATTGTTGTTTCTGAAGGAGAGTTTTTGTCACGCATCAACTTAGTTTGCTGTTTCAACACAAGACAGAAATCTCCTTTTCTCTGTCACATCTACATATTGCAGGGACTGGGTTCATTTGTGATTTCCAGTGAGATTAAGTCGATTAAATTACACCATGAAATGTTCCAAAAACTCAGTCATTATTCAAAGTCAAGGTTCAGTCAATTGTTCATTGCAAATTGTTCTAAAATGTGAGAGAAAATAATGTGACGTGTTGAAAACATCGTCATGAATCGCCTGAAAGGAAAAGGTTTTGGCCAGTCTTAGAAAGCCAGAAATACAAAATTACTTAAATCTGTTAAAATTATTTTTATTTTGGGGTTATTTTGTCCTTTAACAGGCATAAATGATTATTTCATAAATATCACCATCAGACCAGAACCATTATGTTTGTGTTTTTGTTTTAGGGAGTGGGATGGCGGTGTTTAAAATTACCTTTTCTGTTAATATTGAAATTGTTTTATTTTTGTATGATTTGTTTCAACATTCAGCCACTAATGCTGACCTGCTTGTTAATGAGCAGTGAAGTCACACTTTAACCTTCAGTGTTTTCCCAGCTGTCTGGAAGTCTCAACCCCAAAATAAACCACTAAAGCAGATTAGCATTCTTCTGTTTTACACACTGTATCATATTTTTTTAAACTATGCACAATCAGTGAGCAAGCAACACACCAGCAGAAGTTGCTTGCCAACTAAATCAAGTTCACTACTGAAAAAACATTTGATTTAAAATAAACTTTTCACTTTTAATTTAATGAAAATTGCGAAGCAAATTTCCAGCATTTTGCCTCAAAGACATGATTTTTCCTGGAGGTGATAAACAGCAGTGTTGCTCCCGCTGTGGTCCCTCTGCGGGCTTTAAAGGTGGCTGTTTAATGTCCCGTAACCCTCACAGCGTAATGGTTTTCAAACCTCTAAAACAAGGAAAAACAAGGTGCCACCTTAAAATTTATGAGACATAAAATTTCTTTCCATCAAATCTCAGTCAATCCATCATCATTACGCTTATCAAAATAATCACTAAGCCTGTAAAACGACTTAACTGTTGTTTGGGCTGAGACATGAGGAAGACATCACAGACATGAATGTGTTTTTCCTCCCCCTCATCAGCTGGCAGTTCTCTTAGAAAGAAGGTGGAATTTGCCTTGTGTGTGTAGAAAGCATGTGCAAAAAAAAAAAAAAAGAAAAGAAAGGACGGCATTTTTTGTAACATAATGAGCTTCTTGTTCCTTTTATCCCTGTCTAAGTCATACATCTGATATAGATTTAAATTCTCCCTTATTTACTGAAATGTTAAATATTTCACAAAGGAGACAGGAAAACAAGATTTTCAAATATAAAAATAACAGGAGATATGAACATATGGGGAAACATCACAGTATGTCGGGATAACTACACTCACATTACCATCAGCTGATAGATTTTTGAGATATTCTCTAAAAAAACTGTATACCTAATAACGTCTGTCATTTTTACACTAGAAACGCAACTGTAAGGCCACTGGTAACATAAGTTTGTTAAAACAATTATTTCATACAAAATCATAGGACTTATTGAAAATTGTCATGTTCTCTTCAATCCAATTCAATTCAACAACTTTATTTATCCCCAAAGGGCAATTCAGTTTACAGTTTATCACCACGCAGAATCTTAAAAACAATAAAGTCAACAATCGCGAACAAAAGCAGAAACACTCAGGCACTCTGTCAGTGGCAATCAATAAATTCACACAGGTCGCCATGGAAAGAATAAGCAATAGTGATAAATTCTTGCAATAATAATGATAATAAATAAGTTCAGTTTTTAATCTTTTTGCACCAAATTCTTCTCAATAGATTATGGCCTCCTGTTCATGACCAGCATTGTTGATTAACATAGTTGTTCATTAATAAAGGCCCAGTACGACTTTGAAAAGAGAGAAGCATTTTATAATAAAGACAATTTTGGAAATAATGAAAAGAGAAATCGTGACTTTCATAGAGCTTTCACAATATGTGAAAACTAGAACTTTACATGCAAGTATGACTTTCTTATACCTTCACAATCATCTTCAGCATGTATGTATGAAGTATGTTTTCCATTGAATCAGCAAAATCTAAAAAAAACATAGGATGACTCCATGAATAGCAGTATCTGTTCATATGTTATCGGCTAACTTTGAAGAATAGCACTAATGAACAGAATCCACCTCCTTGCATTTCCCTTTCCCACCAACTCTTTTTTCCAGTTGTAAACACTTATATAAAAACTCTTTCTGCTTCGCTGATGCCTAGTCGAGCAGCCACATCTTTCCTCTCCTCTTAAAAGCCAACTCCGCCTTTTTCTGCCGACAGACCGAGCCGGCGGATCCTATAGAGCGTGCCCAGTAAAGCCCGATTACAGCCTCCAATGGTTTCTGGCTGGGAGATCACTGTTTCAGTAAAAGGTTAAATGGAGAATAGTTTATGAAGCTTGACTTTTCATACCTCATAGAAGTCTTCATTTCTATGAGACTTGAATAATCAGTTCCTCTGATGGCATCATGTGTTTAATATTAATGCGTATATCTAAAGCATGGTGGCCCTCCTCTTTCTTAGACAACAAAATGTTTCTTAAAGCATAAATAGCTTCATTTCTACTGTGGTAGAACAAGAGGGAAACCTAGTTGACCTTTTCAAAGCAGGCAATGAACTGTAAAGAAAAGTGAATATGACAGATTACTGAGCAGAAAGAATAATTGGATTTGGCTTTGATCATAGCAGCGTGCATATGCACTTATTCAACTGTGATGGATAGAAGAAGGACCAGGCCCACATAGGCCAAACTAAACATAATTAGCCTGCTTTTTGATTTTCCATGGATATTTGAATCAAACCCTGAACTTCTTTTAGAAACTGAGGCATAAAGTGACTCACGGCATGTTTTTTTTCTATGTGTCTTGCCATAAATGGGTGAATGCAGGACTCAATGTCAAAGTTTTTGTGTCTCTTGTATAGGAACTGGTTCAGTACAGTAGAGTCAGACTCACCTCATCACGGTCTCATTATCAGTCTTGTTGAACTTCATCTCAACTGTGCTTTCAGATAAATCCTAACATGTGCCATATTCACCTGCAAGTCAAATGATTCCATTAAAAATGGATATCTCATGTTAATAGTAGTTACAGTAAGTCATGTACACAGGCTGACTTGTTCTGAGACATGCCATATCATTTAACATTTGCTGTGTACAGTATGACTTCTCTTTCTTGGCTTCAAAAGGCTGCCGGCTTCTCTCTGACAGCTCCCCTGTTACCAAAACACGTCAAATCCATTCACTGAAACAGAGAGCCAAAACAGCTACATTCAGACCGAGCCAGCAGGTGAGATGCTGAGCCAGAAACAGTGTTGGTGAGAAAACACAGCGACACATGCAACTAAAGTATAGAGACGGGGAAGCAGAGGAAACTAGAACCAAGTACAAAGTGACCATGTCAATGACTCCTGCCATGATTCAATGTTTTCTGCTGCGGCTTCCATGAAGCTGCCTCAACTTATCCCCAGAACATTAAACACAAACTTAAAGCTGTAATTTGAATTTTCCAAAACAAATGTGGTCAAACATAACAAACTGCAACATTCAGAAAATCATGTTAGTGTTTTATTTTTCATTTTGACTTTGAATACATACCATCGGTATTGGAGGTGAAACATCTCCTATTTGATGCATCAAAACTGTAGTTCACAAACCGATGGAGTGATGCTCCAGGTCTGCTGTATCAAGGGGTTTTATACTTCAAAAAAGGGATAATTTTCCTCATCAGTTATCAGCAGAGAAGCAGCAGTTTCAGAGGTTTGCATCTATCAGAGTACTGCTGTCTTTTTGATCCGTAGTGTCTCGTGTAACACTTTAATTTATTTCCGCGTCTATGATTGGAATGAATGGGAATCAAAGAAATGAAATGAAAAATACTTTATTTATCCCTTTTAGAGGGAAATTAAAAGATGTTTAAAGATGCTCTTTAAACAACATCTTAACACAGACTCAATCTCACATGACAAAAATGCACAGATCGTGCAAAATTTAGGTCAGACACCATTTTCCTGGATGCGGTTAGAAGCTGATTTCTGAGTTATATTTTGTTCAGACTCCAGAAGAAATTTTTTTTAATGATTTCTTGTAATTAAAACTGGAAGAACAGATACTTTTCAATCTAAAAATAATTATTTCTGAATACAGCACATTTTTCCTGCAACAGTTTTGTCATACAAACTAAAAACACTTGTACAATTACATGCACCATTAATTAAAGCTGACCCTGCCTTTTAATCAGAAATACATTCTTATTCCATTATGCACCGAAGGGAAATCGAGTTATTGACCAGCACTGTAACAGTGTCGACTTTGTGAAAAACCATTCAATACATTCTGCTGCATCTTACTTTTTCTGGGAGATTAAATAACTAAATACAGCCAAATTCATAGCACAGACGTGGTCTTTGAGTGACATGAAGGGTGATTTTGCCAAAGCAGCCTATATCAATGCTTTAAGCAACCACTAATTGAGAGGTACTCTTAATGAGCTGCTTTCCAGCCACAATGACAGTTAACTGAAACAAAAGAAACAGAAAACTGTGTGAATAAGAGCAGCTTTACTTGGAATTTTGGCTGTACCCTACTAATGTTCATTTACTATTTTTTGTTTGTGTTTAAATCCATTAAAATGGAAGTTTGGAGCATGCATGGAGCACCTAGGCCAGGGGTAAGCAAGTTCGAGCCTCAACAGCCACAGCCCAAGATTTAGATGTTTTCCTGTTTCAACACACCTCATTTAAATTAATGAGTCACTGAGCAGAACTTGATAAGCTGCTGGATCCATTTCATTTGAATCAGGTGTGTTAGAGCAGGGAAACATCAAAAACCTGCAGGATTGCACCCCTCTTCAATGGAACTTGCCTAGCCCTGACCTAGACCCATTGGAGTCTAACTGATACTTGCCTGATTGATTAGATCCCCAAATTCATTCTCTGGGTTTATTTAGTTCAAGTTTGAGTTTCAGGGGTTTTTTGTTTTATTTTCACAGTTTCCTTTAATCTAACAATGTTTAGATGCATTTTCAAAGTATGGTTTTGGTTTGACAAACAGTAATTTGTTTGCTTGTTTGTTATACTGGCAGTGCATTTCTTACTTGCTTTCAGAGTCAAGGAACAGGCTGGTGTCCTATGTTGGTTGATGTAGTGACCTAGCCCTCTTCCAGAAGTTGATTAGAAAATGCACTGCAGCTGCACTAATCAGCCTCACCTGGCTTAGTTCCCTGAACCAGTCCATGTTCTTCTTCCCCTGCCATATCCACAATCACACTTTTTTGGAAGCTGCTGGGAAATCGCACGAGTAACCCTGATTTGCACTTTTCACACAGACAAGTGCCAAATCCTTGATTCCCCTATTCCCCTTCAACTGAGGTACAAAGAGTTACAGCATCACCAGTGAGGATAGACACCAAGTCAAAGTAAACTGGAATTATCGTTTCACTTTGAAACGCTGCTGTTATACCTGTGATGTGATGGCTTTTTGCAAAAATAAGATAATTCTCTTTGAACCTTTAGTTGATTTCCCTGCTTTTCAATTCTTTCTATGTCGGTCCTTCTCTATGGCAATTTGTTCCTTTTGGAGGTCTAAAGTGTATCTTCTTTATCAGTTATTGTCTCCTTTTAATTTGTTAAAGTCGCCTTTCCTTTGGTCTTTGTCACTGCCAGCCTCCCTGTGACCCCATTTATCTCTCCCACCCTCTTTCCTTTCATCACAAGCTCACTCTGTCAATGATGTTCAGTGTTTCCTTCCTTTATGTGTCTGTTCCCCTTTTATCCTCCCACTTTCCTTTTTTTCTGTTCTTATTAATGTGTCTTTTGAAATTTCTCTACATCTAACATCCACCAGTTCTGTAGGACACACACACACACACACGCACGCACACACACACACACACGCACACACACGCACTTTGATGGTCTTCTGACCATTTCTTTCTAACATACACATAAGGAAAATTTACCGAGCACATAAATCTGCACATGTCCACATGTCTATAAAAGACAGCAACAATACCTTTTTTTACTGCTGCTGGGCAGCTTGACTGGCAGGGACTGGAAGAGATTAAAGAAAATGGATGTTATTATGCAATTATTCTGCATTTCATACTGCACACTTATCTTTTTTAAATTTGTTATATCATTTTTATGATTTTGCGTTTGACTGTATTGAGTATTTGTCTTTGTTTTTTATCAGACTGACCACTTTGGATTTTTTATTTTATTTTTTACTTTCATCACATTTACATTTCCTTATCTTTATCCCTGATATATATAATTTTTACTATGTCCTATCATCACTCCTAGCCACCTAAACTAATCATTTCCCTTCCATGTGCTACCAATCAACTGACACAATCAGATATATCACACCAGGTTGTGTGTGTTCTTTCACATCTATGTGAGCTTGTAAAGAAGAAATACACTCCAGTTATAAGAATCTAAACCTTCAATGATTTACAGTCTGTGTCGAATCCAATTACCTTTTCCATAGCCTCACAACACACTTGCCTCTTTCCTTCTGTTCCTCTCTTTCTCACAAACACACACACACAGTCCACAAACTTTACTGCTCCTCTCACTACACCTGAGAGCCGTAGGTCACAAGGTTTATGGCCTGAAGTTAAAGAGGGTGGTGAGATGAGTGGTAGAGAAAAAAGAATGGATGTAAAACAGGGGATGGAGGTAAAACATGACAGTTGGGATAAGATCATGGCAGAATTTAGAAAAAGGGGGATGGATTTGAAAAAATAAGAGGTAGGAAATATTGGAAAAAGAGGGAATTAATGGAAAATGTAGCAAATGGAGGTTGAATATTTCAGCTCCTAGGAGTGTGATTTTCTCCTACTTTCAAAGACATACTGTGTAGAATGAGTAATGGTAACACTGCTGCTGGTATTGAATTGACTGCTTAGACTTGGTGGTTTTAAGCACTGACCAACCAACTGACAATATTTAGTCTTATATATGTAAAACTGTAAAAGTGTTAAAAGTGTCAAAAATAAACTAAGCCAGAAGATGATGTGAAATGATTCTGGTGTGAATGCTGATAGCCGAATGAATGTCGCTAGCTATGCAGAAGAAGGGGACATATCAGTAGTAGTCAAATCAAGAGCAGAAGCTGATTGGGGTGCCAGAGAAGAGCAAGAGATAAGACAAGAGTCAAGAGAGAGCTGTCTGGAGAGAGCTCACAGTACAGGTAAGATGGATGCTGAATTAACATTGATGGGGGTGCATTACTAAGAAAATGGCAAAAGTTAAATAGTGTCTTTAATAGCTCAAGGTATTTAGGAGTTGTTTTTAAAAAAAAGATACCAAAGAAAAAAAATTAAAAAGAATTAAGATTTAGGGAAACAATAGCTTGAAGGCTCCTGGGCCTTCAATTAGTTATTGTAATTTCCCTCAGGGATAAATAAAGTATTTTTCATTTCATTTCAAACCTTAGCTGGGGCCTTTCTGTGTGGAGTTTTCATGTGTTCCAAATTCATGCATGTGTTCTCTGCAGTAGTCCAGCTTCCTCTCCCCATCCAAAACCATGCATGTGCAGTTAAGAATTAAGCTGACTTTTTAAAGCTTGTTTTAAGGCCTAAAATTGCAAGGATAATGAAATGAAATTACCTCTGCAACCACAAGGTATATTTGAGAACTTTATATATATTTTATATATATATATATATTAGTGATTTGATTCAGTGTGATGCAATGATGCAATCTAATCTAATATACAGTATATACATTGAATAAAGATTGAAATATCTCAAATTATTGATAACTTTAATACATTTTATAACAAGCTCAAATGTTCAAATTAACCTCTAAACCTTACATCTGTATTAGCATCTGGAGATTCATCATGACATGTCACAAAGTAGTTGAGTTGTCTGCTGCTGCTGTAGCTAAACTATGGCAGCTTAGGCTGTCAGATACTTTGCATTTGTTTTTACCTTGCATTAACAAAGGTTGACGTTTACAGTTTCACAGTCAGATCTGACTGGTGTCTGGTGGGCTAGCTGACTGAAGAACAGTTTAAATGATGTGCAGATGTCACTCATTTGGTGCATAGTGGCATGCAAAGGCACAAGAATGGTGGACCCCCTATTAGGTCTACTCTGGTGTTGATGTGGAGCTCTTGCACTGACTGTGCAGGATCTGCAGCAAAATCTATAATCAACCAGATAAAAATCCACAACCTGGCTATCTACGGGTTTATGATATATCTTATTGTATCCAGGGGTCCACATACTGATAGAAATATAAAATCAGTTTTTGGTTTATATCGGTTAGTGTTTCATCCCCTTGTAGAAATATAGATCAATCCAAATAAGGTTTAGTTAGAAAAGACTTCAACAATAATGTGAAATGAAACAGTTTATTAAACATGAGCAAAGTTTTATACTTCATAAATTGAGGCTAAAGCAGATCTCTGCGGGTAAATCTGCAGGTTGGCACTTGATCCTGCCCATGTGAGGAGGTCTGAGTCACCTGGAGAAGTGAGGGTGATGTTGGGTCCTTGCAAGAGAGACAATAGGTGACAGTGACTTCTAGCTTTTAGAAGCAGCAGACAAGAAGCACTGGACAGAGTCAGGTTCACTGTCATTACAGAGCCTGTATTGATTAAAAATACCTCCTTTGTCCAGATGCTGATTGGGATTTTCCCAAGTGATCAATCACAGAGTTTGGTCATCTCTTATTTTGCATAGAAATTATAGGCTGCTTCATCAGTCTCAAATGGAATGTAATAAAACTTCACTGAAAAGACTGGAATAAGAAAAACAATTGGGACACACATCTGGAGAAGTTGTCCTTTTGATGGCTGGATCTGATACAGGGTGACTTTAAAACATTAATTTGTGGGTTTAAACCACCATAAACATAGATGAATGTGTTTTAATAAGTGGTTTTAACAAAATAAGCTCCATAGTTATATTTAATGCTATGCGGTTTAACCTCCTAAACACAAATGTGCAATTTTAATGAGCAGCTTTACCCGCATAAACATAAACGTGCTTTTAATGGAAGGTTTTAATTGTATAAAGATGGGTTTGTTTTTTCTGCGGTTCTGACAATTCCTCTGATTCTGCCACTGCTGATGGAGCACAGAGCACCCCTTTAATCCCTCACAGCCCTTCTCACACCAACCTCACCTTTAAGTCTGGCTTTTATATTACAACAAACAACTCGCAGCCCTGTCTCATAACATCTTCCTCTTATGAATGAAACCACTTTAATTCTGTTTTGTAGCGCATGTGATGAATTTAATGTGGCAGACCTAAAAAATTACAGTTGGCATATTTTATGCCCACACGGTCTCACACAAAGACTCAGATCAAATGTGCATGCAAACACAAACCACGTTCCATATGCACAACATACATGTCTGCACATGTTGCACATAAATTTTTATGTGCAACACATTTGCATGAAGTGTTATGATGTTTGGGAAAAGCGTGGCTTAAACAGAGAAAAGGAGAGGAAAGCATGGCTTCCTTAGTGATAAATGTTCACTTGACAGAGAATATGCTAATTTTGTCTGTCTGCTGTCTGGTGCTACGTAAATTGTTAGTTTACACAACTTTTTCATTCAAAACAGCTGAACAGGAGCTCTGTAAGTAGGCTAATGGCATAAATCTTTGTCTCTATGCAGTGTTCATCATGTACAAATGTTGATGGACTACAATTTATAACAGGGGTGGGGAACCCTGGTCCTCGAGGGCCACATTTCTGCAAGTTTTCCATGCATCCATGCTCCAACACACCTGATTCAAATCAAATGGGTCCAACAGCCCATCGCAGTGGCTCATTAATTTGTATCAGGTGTGTTGGAGCAGGAATGCATGGAAAATTTGCCCGATGAGGGCCAAGGTTCCCTACCGCTGATTCATAACAAACAATGAAATTATTCCTAACCTTGAATGTCAGAACATGTCAGAAATGTAAGATTTGTTGTCTGTGAAAACAAGATGAAATTTCATTTCTGTTATTTGAGATTGATAAAAGCCAGTTTGTATTACCAGTGGTAAGGCGACCTGATCCAGTGTCCAGTGTTATAATTTTCATTTCCCCTACAGAGATAGTTTAACTTTCGCAATGTGAGGACGTGCACATTCAAGGTCTTGTTTCCTCTGACACAAACTGCAAGAGTATGTAGCTATACATTCAAGATTACTGATTTGGCCACAAACACTTTTAAACAAAGAAGTTCTGCATAAAGCGGTGTTCATCAAACACAAAGGTCACTAATTGGCGGATCGCGGTCTGGGTCTGGATCCAGATCCAGAAGCAGTCTCATACAAACCCAGACTTCCAGCCAAGACAGAGTTATAATTTACAACCTAGTAGACCGTTTTCTGTTGTAACAGGTGCAGCTTTGGTAGTTTAATGGATGAGGAAACACATAGACCAATTTCATGTGATTTAACATATCCCATATGACACCACTGAGTCAATCAAGTCTGCGCATTCCAGCCAGTGAACAGAGCGACTCTACAGAGCAGACAGATGCAAGAGCTGGAGGGAAGTAACCCATGAAAAGATGGTAGAAAGAAAAAGAAAGGTAGCAATTCATCTAGAAAGAAAAAACTGGGGGAGAGACAGATGACCACACTGGGCAAATTTGAGAAAAACTAGACTGAGATGACAAGAGGGAGAGGAAACTAAGGGAAAATGGCCTTCTAAAATTGGAAAAAAAACTAAAAAGTGGACAGTGAAAACATAGCAATGGACTTATTTCTGTTCATACTGTAATACACCTTGAATATCTAAATGTCAAAAATCAAAAGATAAATTCCATGGGTTACATAAAATCTTTATTAACAAATTTAAGGCAGCAAACAGTCTTATAAGCTGAAGTGAGAAACACATTCTAGTCCCCAAATCATCTGAAATGCATCTGAAAAATTAGTTGAAACTGCTGAGTCAAGATGTGAGACAGAAAAGCAAAAATCAAGCTTTTTTCTCCTTTATTATGTTTTTCTTTAGTTACGCTCTGTTGTATATGCAATATTTTCACATTTTATCTATTTTCTCTGATTTTGAAATGCTACCCCACTTTTATTTAGTCAATAAAAGAACATAAAGCATATCAGCAGTCATGAATGTGGGTTCAGTTCTTTGTTGCGTGTAGATAAATATTGTAAAAATTGTTTTTAATGTAAATGATTAATTTTATTTGACACTCAGAAATTGATTACATGCAGATGTTCATACAAATATGTGGCTACTAATATATATCACAATAAATAGTTTGACATTATGATCCTCACAGCCTTTGTTTCAGGAAATATTTTCTAACTGGACCTTCTTAAATGTTAATTGAATACCCCTCTAACACCATTGTGTTTAATATGGGCAAACTTCACAATTAATGAGGAAAAACAGAAGACAAATTAGAAGCTGTATACTGTTGCAGTAAAAATAGCTGAAGATCTGTTTTTTACATAAAATGAAGAGAAACATAGGGAACTAAACAAAGATCAGCTGTGTCAGAGGTCTGGAGCCGCTCTTTCAGACCAATGTGACTTTGTTCAAATACAGTACTTCATCATCTACTACATAAAACTACGGCATAAAAATTAGTTTTCATTCATTCCTATTTTAGTTTTAAGCTTCAATCTAAATGTATCCTTCCGATCACACACATACCCTCAAACCCAGACATTTCAACCCACACATTCATTTCCATGCTGTTACGCACACACTTACACACCAACCCCTCTTCAACCCTCAGGATAATTTCTTATTTCCATGCGGCGCCTTGTCCTAATCCTCGGTTCGACTCAGTTGAAAAGGCTCCCTGGAGTTAAACCAAACACATACAAACAGTCTTTCATACACAAATACACATAAAGAGTGTGACCTCACCTTCAGCAACCCTAAGGGAAGCCCTTGAGGCCTGTTCAGCCTCTGCTCACAGATTCAGATGGGTTCTTGTTGCATGAATAAGGAGTGTATAATTACAGAATCAAATTAGTATTCATTGATTGATGAGCAAATACTTATTAAACTAACACTTAATGGGGGGGGGGGGGGTTCTTGTATTTTCTATAAATTATTATAAAACAGCAGGAATTGATTGTGCCTTTGCAGATGTGCAAGTTACCAAGTTCACCCATGCTCTCTCATCAGAGGTGCAGCCAACAGATGATTATGAGACACCTGATCCCTTTTTTCTGGTTCTGAAAATTAATTTCAAATGCAATTAATCTGACCTAGGAAAAGTTTTCAACTACTTGCCACAGTCCATCTTGGATGAGCTTTAGCCCTGAGGTGTTTCTGGATCATGTTCACATATGGCTTCTTCTTTGCATGATGGAGCTTTAACCTTGTGGATAGCACTGTGAACTGTGTTCACAGACAGCCATTTCTGGAAGTTTTCCTGAGTCCATGGAGTAATATCCATGACAACTGTCCCTGTTTTTCATGCACTGAAAAACCTAAGGGCCAGAAAATCACAGGGATTCAGTTTTGGCTTTTGGACATTTTCCCCAGTTCACAGAGATTCAAGATGTTACTAATTTGGGTTATTTTGGCTATTTTATAAGATGATCACATGAATATATCTCAAAACTTCAAATATACGGCTAATTTCACTAGATTGAGCCAACTTGAAGAAAATTGCTATGACCTTTTTAAAAGGAGTAAGGTCCCTCCAGCAGTGGAGTTCGCAAAGTAAAGAGATGATTGTTTGATTTATCTTATCGAGAGCAGGCTGAACTCGCACGGCATTTTATAATTTTTGGCTAGTTGTTACAAAATCCACCAAATATTTAAAAAACAACAACAAAAGCATTGTTCATACTTCTTATTATCAAATCAAGTCAGCTGAGTGACTGAGTCAGCTCATGCTCAGGCTGTTTAAGTTGTTCCATGCTAAAGTACAACATTCATGAAAGAATCTACTGATTCGTGATTTTCTTGACATCTGAAGACTCTTAATGCTGAAAGGCTGAAAGGCTGAAAGGCGACAAAGCATCCCAAAAATCAGTTGCTCAAATTGGGAGGTTTTAGTTTGGTGAGATGCATGTTCATGTCCACTCACTATGCATGGAGCAAAAGCAAATCTATTCATGTCTTTCCATTGACAGTATGTAATTGTGCTTCCTACTGAGTTCGCTTTGCATCCAGCATGATATGAAGCTCTGACAGTTACTTTGTCAATGATAGATAATTGAAAATATATTTCCATCAGGTTGCATCAGACTTTTTCAACCGTTACACATCCAATCCTTAATATTTCCTCAATATGAAATGTGAAAAAATATTTGATGCCCAGCTCAAACACTTGTTCTCATTTGGATTTAAACCAGACCAATTTGTTCCTGGTTTTATATTGGCATTCTCTTTCATAGATACTCAAAGCAGCAAGTGTGGTGTTGTAAGCAGCTTACTTGCACCAGCAGATGATATGAGCCAAGCCTGTAATAAGTCTGCACTGCTGGTGCAAAGGTTTGCAAACACAATATTGCCCAAATTCTAAAACCTATTTACCCATGAAAAATCCTATTTCAGCTGATAATGAAATATGCACAAACATACCCATCTGTGCAAGACAGCAAACAAGAGAGGGTTGGTGGATCCTGTTGAATAGAAAGGTTTTGAATAACAAAACCGCTACAAGACCTGACATTGCCCCTTTTTAACTTCACTGCATTCTATCAGTGAAAATGAGCAGTTCTTCACTGGGACAATTTTGTCCACGTCTTTTTTTTTATTTTTTTATTTTTATACTTTATTTTTAATGAATTTTTTTATCATTATACAAAGGGGAACATGACAGAGATAAAACAGCACATAGAAAATAGAACAGGTGGGTCACCAAGGGAGGCAGGCAATGGTACAGTACACAGGAAAAGG
>JBBBVU010000014.1:19252859-19264576 GCA_037177055.1 Atherinosoma microstoma | reverse complement strand
TATATGCAGTATTAATGAGTGTGTTGAAAGCAACATCCAGAAGATTAAATTAAATCAAATAAAAAGAATACTTTATTCAGCCCCAAAGGAAAATGTATGAAAGTCCTCTTTAGGGAAAAGGTGATTTTTCTCTCAAATTTTCATTTTATTTATTTATTTATTTATTTACTTATTTATTTTCATTTCATGTGAATACATTGTATAAAAAATTTAGAAAATTAAGGCGGACACAAAAGAAGCAAGGAACAAAACAGGGAATGGCTAAATAAACTCATTTTCTCTCTCACTGATCTTCTAGCGATATTTTGTGGGAGCTAGAAAATCTCTGCAAGAAGTAGGTGAATTCTCATTCTGCAATCCTTTCAGAACAAGCGTTGAAAATTTCAGGACTTTAATACTTGTGTAAAAACAACTTAAGTTACTTGTATATGGAACTGTTTCTTACCTTATCAAATGCTTCTCCCCGTGCACAAAATACATTTTATATGGTTGCAGAACATAGATGTAAATCGGTTAAAGAAAATATACATTCCCCATTGTTTCACAGAAGTTATATTCACAACAGAAATGGGCATTTTTAGATATTTGACATACTTCCATACACCTCTTTGAGATGGTGCTGCATTGCCTGATTCATATGAAGGTCTAAGTTTTTCTAACACAGTCTAACACAGTGCATAGACATCCACAGAGAGCACAGCAGAAAGTGATTGCTGAGCTTTTATAGGCTTTACACACTGTCAACCTCCAGAATACAGCAAAATAAGAAGAAAAGAGGAAATGACAAGCAGGGGGGATGTCAAAGAAATACAACACCACACATTTTTAGTTCATTTGATTTTCAGAGGAATTACTTTGGTTTGAGTCTTTATTTTCAATTCAGTGTTTTGACAGCTCATTTACTCACTCTAGCCTCCTGCTTAATCAGACTGGTGGCTATGTAGTTTACAATAAGCTGCTTAAACAAATGACCCATGGGGTCCACTTTGTAGGAGGACTTTCTCCCCTGTACCTCAACCACCTTAAGGGAGTCCAGTGTGGTTCACAGATGGAGAAAATATTCTATTTCAACAGTGAAAATAATCCAGCCTGCAATTATATGACCACCAAAAAGTCAAAACCAATCAGTAACATTCAAGCATAATATTTAGAAGACAAGCAGACACAGATTAATATTACCTTTTGACAAAAATCATGCTTCTGGCCCAAGTGCAAATGCTACACCACTGTTTGCTCTCTTTCTGTTTTGATTTACACCAACACCTGAGGGGAGTATTTTGGCTCTTTAGCTGCTAAATCTTCCACTGTGTTTCCCGGCTAGTTGCTAACTCCGTCTTTTAGAGTTTAGGTGCTGAACAGGTGATCAGCCATTAATTCTTCAGAGCTTTTATTTTACACTTGCGTCCTTAATGCAGCGCCATAACAGCAAACCTTAAATACATGTTCCAGTGTAACAAACCAAACTGCAGTCACTTCTCCTGCACTGCTTTCTGTTGCCCAGTAACCTCTCAGTGACTCTAAGTAGTCAGTAAGAGGTGAAGGTGATCGACCTCAGAGTGGGCAAAAAAATGAGGAATGGAAACGGTGACTGAGAGGTGAGGGGGTCTGTCTCCAGAGGATTCACTGAAATCCCTCTACCATCTGAAAAGAAAGAAAAGAAGAAATTTTCTGTCTTAATTTTGTTCAGCCACCGATCCACATTTGAATGTAATCTCAAGGCTGTAGAGGAATGCTCGCAAAACCGAAGATTAGGAATGTTGTCAGATTTGTCTAAAGTCTAAGTAGTGGGTATTCCAGGGGAAGAGTTTAAGTACACAGAGAAGCATATTAGAAATCCCAACTAAGCATTTATTGCTTTTAGTTGACTCAAAGAAAAGAGTTTTCATTGAGCAAATGAATTTTAGGAAAATCAAACCCAAAACTGAGGAAAAGACTTATTTCTACTGGTGTAGTTATGAATTGTGCCTCATTAACAATGTTCAAAAGGTTTGGGCAAAATGTTAATAGCTAAATAAGATTACCTCTGATTGGAATATAATTAACGATGAATTACTTTTATTTATACTATGGTCTGGGTGAATACTCGATTCTGATTGGCTGCAAGGTGTCTGTTGTAGGACACCTATGAAAAAGTGCCGGTCAAATAGCCTGATTGTTCTAAATTATTTCGCTGGCTCAAACGCTAGTTGGTAACTGTGGCATGGCTTCTGAATGGAATATAATTAATGATGCATTAAGTTCATTTATCTTTTTTTTATTGAAGAAATATTACTTTTAATTAACCCTCTTTTGTAGCTTCAAAGTACTAAAAAAGCAAGATGATCATAAGCTAAAGTTTGGGCACTAAGCAGTTACTACTTAGTAATTCCATCTTTGTTAATGTCCATAGTAACTGACAATTTGACCAAGGGGTGTTCATATGTTTCCATGGCAGCCTTGTGAAGCAAACCATGCAAAACTCAGTGACTGGTGCATCTACTTTTATGTTTGGTATAAAAAAATGGACTTTGCTAAAATCATAAAATTACTGACCGCCCAGTGAACTACCCGCACTGTGTATTATCCAATGAAACTGATTAGATTCTGCGGAGCTCTTGTTATGTCTAAAGAAGCATAATATTAAAAAATATACATCCTTACATGTCATGCACTGTGAAAAGTTTACAACAACAACCTTCATTCAGGCGGATGGGTTAACTATATAATCACTCCCCTGCTACAACTTTACCACAAGTATCTGATGGTTTTTCAGACTCTAAGCTCTCTGCACCGTAACTAAGACGAGGTCGCAAAGTCAAAGGTTAAAACCACACTGGCTCCTACTGGGAGATTCAGTTTCCTAAGGTGTGTATACGTTTGTGTGTGTGTTCTAGCTTTATTGAGCCACTTCACCTCTCCATGAAAATCTCTCTCCTCCCGCTGACCACCAGTTCAATATCCTGTGTGGTTTGGCATGTTGGTTCACAGATGTTTCTTTTGTTCTCTCTTTATATCCCAAATATTTTCTTCTTCCTTTACCTTGACTTTTTTTTTACTCCTCTATTATTACTTATATTGTATCTCCAATTGTTAATTTTAATCCTTTTAGTGCAATATTTCATTAAAATTCCCAATGGTTTCTTTCCCCCAGTTTCACTTGCATGTTTTTCATTATTATTGTGCTGCCTGCTTCCCTCTGGAGTTGTCTGTTCTTTTAGAAAGTATTTTAAATCTATCCACTTATACACTCAATCCATCATCTAGACCTGCATTCAGGTCCACTAATGTCAGCTGGATGTAAATCCAGCACCAAGCTAAAAGCAGATTACACTACTCCTCTTTAAATAACTGGAAGACACAGTGAAAGAGAAGAACTGCACCACTTTTAAAGGATTATCACTTTTGACCCCTGAAGACAGAAAAGGATATTCTTCCAGTTTAAAAGGATTACCTTTCTGCCTCCCAAACTGAATAGTGGCCAAGACAAGAAGAGCAATCCACCCAGTAGTTTTGGGTTTACTAACAGGAATCTGTATATTTTGTTTCAGGGTTATTACTGCGTTTAACTTCTTCAGTGGCTTGTTGGTGGTCTGCTACAAAACCTTTTGTCACTGAAAACAACTATGAAAAATATTAATTTATCACCCTTACAATGCACTGTTATGCTAAGGGACCTGAATACAAACATATACTATCCTTTAGTTTCCATCACCTAATATATTTTCATTATAGAAGATGATTAGAAGCTTCTTCCACTCATCTGTACACCACATTTAACATGTTTTACCAGAACAATGCACATGGCACATATTGCAAGAGACAACAATAGTTGTAATGTCCATCCATCCATCCATCCATTTTCTATGTCCACTTATTCCAGTGCAGGGTTGGAGGGGCTTGGGCCAATTGCAGCAGCTATAGGGTGAGAAGCAGGGTATAGTCTGGATGTCTACCTGGACAGGTATTGTAATGCTAAAAAAATATAGATACATTTAAGGATAAAATCGATAATGAACTAAAAAAGTTAACCTCTCAAATGATTTTTAGTTTATTCAGATTGTAAATAAAATATTTTAATTAATAGTTATTGAATGAAATTGTTTTGTTTTGTTTTTTTAAATGACAGTTTTAAGTTTTCCAGAAAAGCTTCAGGTTGTAAAGGACTGTTTAATAAAGCTGTGGGTGTGTATTGGTTGATAAGAAGAAGTAAACTATTATTTATATGCCAGAAACAAATATAACACCATAAAAAAGATCATCCACTACAAAACTAACATACAATACAGTTAGGCAGATTCAGAACATCCATCAGTTTGGAAAAATGCTACCAGACTGACTTAAAATCTCAAAAATCCTTATTGTCAGCACTAAAATGAACAACAGTTCAGCTGAAACACACCCGGCAGATTCTGACAGAGGTGAGGACTTTTAAAAAAATCATCGAAGCAGATAAATAGATTATCAACCCCAGGATTCCACACAACTTCCATTCATTCATTGTCAGTGACTCTTAAACTCACGAGGTGATATTGATTTGTGGAATCCTTTTGGAAAGCTAAAAATGTTGGAATCATGTATTTTCATTGGGAGGTTTTGTGCTGGAATATTTAGTTGCTGGCAAGCGTCTTCCTGCATTTCTTGCTGGTTGCCTGGCAATCTCATGACAAAAAAACTCCAGGCAAGCCAAGCTAGCTGTTTTTCCCACTCAATGGGGCAACCAAATATTATCTACAGTTTTAAATTGTTATGCTTCAATGCTATGTGCGGTATCTGTTAAACCCAATCCCAATCAGAAAATCAGCTTAACCGACATCACATCGTAAAGGCTTGCAACATAAAAGAATCAATAGTTCTTTGCAGCATATCGCACATCAACCCCAAATTAGTTTGTGAATTTGAAATGTTTTACAAATTCTTGCCTCTTTGTTTTCAAGGCTTTAACAAACCGAGTAGATCAAACCACTGCTCATAGCTGAGTCTATGGTCACCAGTGAGTTAAGTGTTTATACTTTACATCTATACATGTTTATTCTATACGTAAATTTAGATTTGATTGGTTGCTTTTTAATGTCATATTTTTACCTTTTTTTAACCCTCCCCAGGCTTCCTTCTGGCAACCCTGTGTTTAATGTCACTGCACAAAGAGCTGTGAGTTAATTCCCTCAGGTACAATTGGCAGAAATAAAGTGAGCAACGGTTTGAAAATGCCTGGGATAGGAACCTCATGTGCTTTAGAATTTGTCAGCGGGTCAGCATAGGCTTAGCTGTACAAAGGAACTCGAACCCACCCTAATGTTAGCAGTTTTTTTTTCTTTTTTTTTACAACACAATACCTTTTACTTTTCGAGAGTAAATTGTGAAAAATAAATTTTACTGTTTTTTTTAACATTTATTTACATAGTTTCTATTTAAAAGAAGAAATCTGCACCATTTTCTTTTAAGCTTGAATTTTAAACTTAATCATGTTTTTAATCTGTTGTTCTTTTCTCCTTTTCTCTTGCTTTGATTTGAAATTATCTCTCCTTTTATTCCATTTATATATTTCTTTTAAAAATGTTGTTTTTAATGTACTTTTTTCTTGCCTCTTTGTTGCCAAAATAAGAATGTTTCAGGTCAGCAATAAAGACAAAATCATATTGGTGGCCAGATAAGACACCTAAACAGGGAGAGAAAACAGAGAGGTGCAGCAAGTCAACACTGGAGTACAGGGCAATGGCTGGATGCCTGTATTGTACTGTTAGGCAGGTGCTACTGGCTGCAGATCAACAGCAACATGAGACTCTCAATCCAGCATGAGCTCCGCCGGGAGGGATAACTCAAAAACAAGCTGGAGGTTGGAAAAAATATTCTGGAGCAGAACTTTCCTCATATGTCATTATAACATAATACATAAGGTGGCAGCTCTCAAAATAAAACAGGAAAATCATGGCCAAGACCGTTGCTAGGAGATCCACACCCAGCTAATTACAGCTTTAAAAACATAAAGAAAAAAAAGCCAATTTTAAAAGCACAGAACTGTCAAAAACTCCCCAATTACTCATCCCCACACATGCAAAGATTCTGTTTGAGAATATCTTAATCAATTGTGTTTCTCATAAAAAAGAATGAGAAAAGGGGAAATGGCAAAATAACAGAATGAAAAAAGCCAGAAATGTTACAAAACAGTGTTGTTAAGGGAAAAGATGAGAGCAAGATTTTAAAAAAGAGAGTTCAAGTGTAAAAGGAATGTTCAGGATGTGGGAAGCAAAAATCTAGACGAAGAGGTGTCGTGAAAAGGGTGAAGGAAAAAGAATGGACACAAATGGTTTAGGATAAAAAGGAGAATATAAATACAGAAGGAGGCCTCTTGGTATCCATGGAGGTAAATATTGAGAATCTCATGATATGGGGCCTCTAAAGAAAGCGTCCCACTTTTTTCTATCCTCTGCCTCGCTTTCTCTTTCCCCTTTTCTTTCGTTCCACCCCACCTCTTCTTATCCTCTTGTGGTTGTTTTCATGTGTGCCCCTCTTAGCTGACCCCCTTTTTGTCCTCTAAAATCCTTCCTGCTTTTCTTCCAAACAGCCGCACTCGTATGTATGAATTAATTGTCGGAATTTACATAAGAAAAGTCCTTTAAAAAATCCCCATGCAGCAGATATGAGATGGGCGTTAATGATTAAACAGTGATTACTGATGTGTCTGCCTTTTGACTTGCCTATCCGGCATGTCATGAATAAAAAGATAATGCACTGAACACATTATTGTAGCAGATATTTGTGCCTCTGCAGAGGAAATCCTTTACTGTGATTTACTGTGATGATTCCATGTGCTTCACTGTGTGAAGAAAGCGCCTCTGATCTTGATCTGCTCCTTTGCTGTTTAGGCAGTCTTACATTTCCCACACAAACACAGGCAAAAAGAGGAAGAAGAGAAGGAAAACAGAAAGACAAAAAAAGAGAATAAGAGGAACTGCACAATATTATTCAAAGTAGTATTGGATAGCCACTAGGGGGTAGAAAAGCTCCCTACTATTGGGGATCTATGGCTGTTAAGAAATGAACTAGAGCAATAAGGATGTTACTGTTCATCTGTTCTGTGGACTTTGTGAACAATAAACATCGGCCAACTGCTTTACAGCTTCAATCTGAAATGCTAGCTGTTCAGAAAACAATATGTTGCTTCCTTTGGCTTGATGATTGTTGGACTTTGGTCTCCAGCTAGCAGTTTATTTTGGTTTCCTGAAGGAGCATTGCCTTTTCTTTTTTTTTTATTCTTTTTTTTGTCAGTTCAAGCAACAAAGCTTGTTTGAAATCTCAAGTGTTTGATCAGGTGTTTTAGTATTTAACTGAATCACAATTTTTTTCTTCTTCTGTTCTTTTCAGTGTTTAACGTTTAGTCAGATTGACTCAAAGGCTCTTACACTCCTATCTAATGTTCCCTCATACAATTCATGCATGATACATCCAATGCATATGATATCCTTAAACATATGATCAATTCAGGTCATAAGTTGAGTTTTAAACTTTTCTATTCATCTTTTTTTCTCAATGGATTTTTATCACACTTCAAAGCAGCTCCTCATGCCTCTCTGCCCATCAAGCTTTCATTCTCTTGTCTATACACATAAATGGCCTCGGCCCTCTCTCATCCTCATGGGCCCCTTTCCAAACCTCCTCACCTCCTTAGTCTCTTTCTGTTATAAAATTCCTTTGGTCTGCTTTGGTGATGATAAGAACATGTTTGGCCTTTTTTCATGCCCATTGCTCTCTCTCCCTCTCTCTCTTTCTCTCTCCCTTTCTGTGCTTAGATCTCTGTGATTGTGTGTATTTTTTCATGTGCTTGCTGATGACCTCATGCAGTGATTTAAGAATGTTTATAACACTTGATTGACTTAGGAGTCAAATCACAGGTTGAATTAAACCTCCTGGAGCCATCCTGACATCATGTGCATACGTATGTGTGGCTGTGTATATGTCTTCTCCGTTAGTGAAGTGCGTTTGTTGTGCGGTCAGTGGGAGTAATCCCCAATTTTAGAGAAAGTGTAATCAAAAACCTAGCTTTGAGTAGCTTAAATACTATAGTTAGACAACTAACATGATTTTGGATCAACATTTGTGTGTTAGCAAAGTTTTGGTTAGCAGTAACTTACACACAAAAACAAGAAAGAAAAATAGTCTCAGGTTAAAATCTAGAGATTCTCATTCATGATTGTGTCTCAAATTAGTTCCCACTACTAAAAGATATCAAAAACTAATAGCAAGCTTGTAAAAGCATAAAAACTGGCATTTTGTCAATTCTTTGCAAAAAGTAATGCTAAAAATGAGCTATACAGCAAGTCTGTCACAACTCCTGAGGGGCTTAGTTGCACAAGCCCCTCATACATGATGCCTCAGCAATAACATTCTTCCGTTGAAAAAGAAATTGTAACAAGGATAACAACTGTCTAATGCAAACGTGATGTGGTGGAAGATCCACTATATATATAGTGTTTTCTTGACCCACTGACATTTTTGGAGTTTGAGTTGTTTTAAGTGGTTAGAAATAAACCTCAACTGCAGCTTTGTTTCAAGCAGTTGTTAGCTTAGCTCATCTGACAGAATTCCTCCCTAATTCTCCAAACAGAGAGTGAGCTTACTGCTGTCCATTTACAACTTATTCACTTGAAGAAAAAAAGCTAATAAAAGTAATAAATTGTTAGATTGAATATAAATGTCAAAATATCTTTGAGCTCTACGTGGTCAGACTTGCAGCAACCTGATTGGACAGAGGTAACAGAAATGTAACCTGATTGCAAATCAATTTTTGATATCTTACAAGCTGAGACAAAATGTGTATCATATCATATGATTTCTGTACTACCTTGGGCAAAATGTGAATAAAACACTAAAAAGGCTTGCACACTGTATGTGTTACTACATTGTGTGCATTTCTGCAACATCACACACATACTGGCTTCTCCTTTTCTTCCTAAGGCCAACTTATTTTACTTGCAGTAACCAGTGGTGAAGTTTACCACACAGAAATCATCCAACAATCAGCCGGCTTGACAGACAGTCAGATTATCTTCACAAGCCCTCATTGCTGGTGGGACCAGGCTTCCAGTCCTCAGCATCTCCTAATGCAAGTGGCTGATATCATAAATGAAGAGAAAGGTGGGGAAAGCAAGTCTCCAGCTTTTGCCAAGATACTCAACTATTATTGTCTTTGCTGTGCTAATCATTTAAAACCTGTCCTTCCACAAGACTGACAAGAGGTTAGTCATGAGCTTAACAAAAGAGAAATAAAATGTCAGACAGCACTTTTATTCTTAAAACTTTGATATTTACAGAAACTTTAGAATCTCCACTCAAAAACTTTGGTTTTAACTTGGATGTTTCAACAGATGCACAAAATTCTTGCCAGTCAGTCATTCTGCACATTAACACGCATTTAATCCTGTCTCGCAGTTACACAATACTGTCAGCACACATTACAAATTACACAGACACACATTCACATACACACATGGTTTTAAATCATTCGTGCACACACACTCAGTTCACAGACACTCAACCTTTCATGTTATGTTACAAGCACAGGCACTCACCCTCAGACAGGGTGCCATCTATAACCTGCAGCAAACACACTTTTCATTCCCTTCTGTCTCTCATCCCCCTCTGAACTGAAGCGATCTTTGTTCAATGTGTGTGCATGTTTTAACCGTGCTCTCCCCTGCTGAGTGACAAATCTCTCTGCCAAAGAGGCAATCCGTCAAGCTCACACGCAAACACACACTCAAAGATCCACGGTGTGTTACGAAGATTAAATAACACGGTAGCATCAGAGGTCCAAACTGATTCTCACCCTGAATTCTTGCCAGAACCTGCAAGTGATACACAGATCATGGCAAGAATGCATGTTAAAAATGATCCAGACCAGAGTCGTATGTGTGTATGTGTGAATGGTAAACACATGCTATTGCACATTCTAATGCACACACACATACCATAGTTGGAACAGAACCCCATGATTTGGTTCGCTCTGCAGGGAGTCTGTTGTCACAGTAAAGTTTCCCATGGAAGAACTCTAAAGGGAAAATCCAGAACCACCATCAGAGCTCAGACTGACATGGCAACTGCTGAGAAGTTACGTCACAGCTCCACAGCTACATGTCCTGTTTCAAGGATTTCATTTAAAAACATTTATTGGTTTTCATTTTAACTTATTTGTTCACAGGGGAGAAAATGGTGCTTATTGATTTCTATTCATAGAAACATCATGAGCAGAAACAAAACCACACTACAAAAAAATAATAACTTGTCTGTATTGTATAAGAATTTACAAAACAGGCATAAGATGTAATGGAATAATTGCAGGTCAGGACACAGACAGCTGTCTGAGTCACCAGGACCACAGCAAACACAAGACCACTAGCACATCTGTCATAAAACCAGTACAAATTATGGCTTTTTTTTTTATTTATTTTTTTAAAGAAGAAGCCATAAATCGATTTGTCTTGAAAACTTAAAACTCATCTTCTAAAGAAACTTATAATGAAATTTTAAAAAGCATTTGAGAGGTCAAAAAAGCAATCTTAGAATTGTTTAAAAACATGAGCGGATATTTAAAAAAGAAAATAATTGTTTGTTTATCTTTACAATATTATATGATTCATACATTACGTAAAAACGTTAGCAGGAAATCTAGCCCTCTAGAAGAGATACTCTCATTCTAATTCAAATTTGACAAAGGTTGACAGAGATTTTAACAAAATCAGATGATGGACATGTTCATCACTGTAAACATGTTTCTTTGTATTAATGCTTCATTTTCAAGCTTCGGGTTGAAGAAATTAAGTGCAGTTGAGGAATAACTGTCCAAATCTTATTTCTAAAGTGAGCTCCAAACACTATCTAATATGGTCCTGTTATTTCTAGAAAGCATCCATTCATCCTGTACTTTTATCATGTGATTGTGTTCTAATGGAAAGTGTATCATGATATCTTTATGATTCTGGATCTAGGACTGCGAAATTACCATAAAACTACTACAAAATGAACTTTTGTACGCACATCTACACACAGCTGATTAATTCATGAATGAAATGAACCATTTTTTCAGCTTAGTGTTGATCTAAGTAGAAAAAAAAGTCAGGAGAACCAGTAACGCAATGGTTACCACGGCCAGGTCAACAACACTGAAAAGATTTCACAAGAGAAAGATTTCAGTAGCTGTAGCTTTACTACCAGCAGAGCTGCTCCTGGTTATCCATCTAAACTAAACTAGATTTTTTTCCACCCTCTCCTCTGGCTCTTGTGGTTTTGAAAAGAGAAAAGAGAGTCCTGTCATGTTCATAGGTCAAATGGCTATGTCCCATAGCTCTGGGTATAACAGATTTCAAAGCTGGTATGTGCCTTTCTGAGTTCAGCTGGTATTTGCCTTTAAGCTCTTACCAGCATTTATATATACAAAACCTCGCAGAAGGGCAGAAACCTCCCAAAGTGTTTATTTGTGTGCGAGAGAAGAAGAAGAGTCTCACAGCTCTTTCTATAAGCCCAATGAACCATGTTAGGTTCAGCATTTACACTAAAACAGAGAAGCTATTCACTATGATCTTTCCATCACTGTACCACACACAAGAATCAAACTATGTGCTTTCACTTACTTTAAGACATAAAACAAGTGCCTGACCTTTTCCTGTACTTAACCTTCATATTATGTTAAGGGTCAATTTGACCCATTTTAGTTTTTGTGCTGACCAAAGTACTGGTTATCCTTT
>JBBBVU010000014.1:19241291-19252759 GCA_037177055.1 Atherinosoma microstoma | reverse complement strand
ATTTACACAGTATGGGTCAAAATGACCCGCAACATAATCAATGTAATTTTTTTCCAACATAATACAAGGGTTAAAGGCATATACTGTACAAGACACTCCAGACACACACTCTCACCACCAACCCGACTGTCAGCGGTCCCACTTCTGCACTAAGCCTGCAGGTATGTCAGGTAGTGAATGGAAGTGATTTACAGTGTATGTCTGAACATTTTAAGCATCAATCACATTTTCAGAAATGTGATAATCTTTTCCTGGCGTTGTCTGTCTGTCCTGAGGGGGGTTGTAAAAGGTTTAGAAGCTGTTCTGTTGAAATTTAGCCCACATATCGAATCAATGATTAGTTCAGCTGATCTATGCCCCACCAGGCAAATAACTTATCTGACATCTACATCTGCTGCTGCCTTATATTTCTTGTGTTTCCAAGTGTTTTGTGGTCAATTTTGATTGAAATCTCTGAATCTGTCTTCCGTTGTTTAAGTATTATCTGATACAGCGATGTCTGATTTACATTTATTGATGAACAACTTTCCTTTTTAATTCTTTAGTAAGGTTGCTTCACATTTATTCAGTTTTAAATAAATGAGGACATAATTGCCCTTTCCTATGTCTTTGTAATATTATCCATCTTACTCAGCCTATTTATTTTCTAAATAATTCTGTGTAAATCACTTAATTTTTGCTACAGCTTAGTAATACTGACGGTGTGAATCATCCACACCTGACACGCTGGACTTCAAGGAATTGCATGTGCAAAGTTTGTGGCATTATGTTGCTCTGCAAAATTAAAATTAAAAAAAAGGCAAAGTGGACTAGTTTTTTTAACAAAATGCACACCAGAGTTGTCAGATGTTTGATAATTATGGTATTTAATCATTTTGTCCACTTCATGATGTACGATCAATTATACCAGAAGAGAATGAATGAATCATTGTGTCAACATTAGCTATTATAAACAGTTTCATTTTAGGATTATAAGAATGGACTCTGCACATCTTCTTTCATGTAATGTTTCCTGCCACTCATGTTTATTGTGGTGATAAACATTATGACCCATCACATGATGAGAGCAAAACCTTACAATACCCAGAGCATCATAGTTTGTCGTGAAATCTGTAAGAGCAGTTTCACTCAGCTTCATCCTACTGCATCATTTTCTGATTGAACTCATCATTTGCATAATTATGTTTTTCTAAAATCACACATTTTGTTTTCTTAGTTATGCCATGAGTATTTTCCTGGAAATACAAAGTTTCAACCTTCACACCAGGAAACATGCGTACTCTCCAAAACTGGTCTCTGTCATCCTCATTCAGTTGTGAAAAGGGAAAATTTAACCTAAAATGAAGGAACGAAAGATGCTGACTGACCCATTTCTTATAATGACTTCAATGCACCAAATTTCTGATGTGTTTCCAGATATACACAGCTTCAATTATAGCCCAGCAGTATGATTTATGATCTGCCAATCTATCAAATCTCCTCAAAAAGCCCACACAGCTTTGATTCCATCCCAGTTACATGGCAAAAAGGTGAAATACTCACGAAACAGGAAACTCAATACCAAATCTGTTGTTTTTTTTTCATACCACCCAGCACTGCTTTCAAAGTCATGTATATTGGTCAGAGCCCTGATCATGTGTCCAACATGTCCTCTGTGTTTAGTTGAGTGGGTGGCCAGTTTTCCAGGAAAAGGATATTTTGATGTGATGTAACAATATCTGTTTTAATACAAGCCATGAGGTTTTGCACTAACCCTTTACTTTTTAATGTCAAATCTAAAATGACAATGTAATGAGCAACCCGAATCAAAAAGTTTGTAATGTTTAAAAAAAAAATTTACTGGAAGTAAATGAAACAGCGTCAGTTAAGTTACTTTAAAACACAGGAGTCAAACTTAGATTGCTTCCACGCTCAAACCCACATCTCACTTTTTGCTGAGACTTCTTTTTTTTTTCATCCGTCTGTGAGCTTGTGATCTATCAAAAGCAAAAAGTCACTGAGTCATAACTGAAGAGTTTCTAGAAATCGTAAAGTTGCCCTCCTGAACTTTGGCAGGTTTTCATACTGTGATGCCACTTGAAGACTAATTTAGCATCTGTCTTGTATTCTGTCTCTTCTCTGAGCTCTCTCCAGACCAATGTAACGTGGTGATATAAAGCAAAAAGCAGCTGTGACGTGATGCCTCGGGCTGTAATAAAAGTTGTGAATAGCAGTTTCTCTACCTTACGACACTACAGGGCAACGACAGCTCCAGTAATGTACAGAATGAATGCCAGACAGAATAAGTGTGCCATCAAAACAGGTCAGAAGAACAGAATTTTAAGGTTGGAAACGTATGTACTGTTGCTTTAAAGACTTAACAATGACACAGTATGATCTGTACCACATTTGCAAACAAACACACATTTTAAACCATTATGAAAGCTGTGGTAATATTCAAACGGGCTTGCTGTTCCACTGCTGCAATAAACCTTTAAAAAATGTTGCGTTATGTCTTAATTTTCAAATTTTGCCTTAACCACACACTTCATTTGTTGCTATAAACTCAGCCTGAACAAAATCTTTATTCTACATGTCTCTAAATTAATCCTACAGTTAATTTCTTGGAATCAGATTTCGGCTGAGGCTGCAGATGTCGAGACTCTGAGCTCTGCTCCAACCAGTTACAATAAGATCCAAGACAGGGAAACTGTACCAAGGGATAGGAAGGAAGGGCTTAAATGCAAACAGAGACACAGGATGGGAATGAGACAAATTACTGGTGATGACATATAGAATCTGCACATCCCAGAGGGAGTGATACAAAGCAGGGTACCCAAAGCACTGACCCTCAACACTGTTCATCCTCACCGTTCACTTCATCTGATTTATCACACCATCATCCATCTTTTTACAGTAGATGAGGAGCAGAAAGGAGAGACAGTGGAACAAAACTGGAGGGAAATTAGGTTATGAAACAGAAATTACTGTGGAAAATTGAAAAAGAAATTGTAAAAATCCGAAGACTTTTGTTATTTCTCCTGCACCATTAGCTTGTGCAAATCAATGCTAAGAGTTATTCTCCTAAATAAACAGCAGCTGAATTGATACATATCTTTAGAATAGTTTAAAGATTCTTGGAGAGCCAATCAACATGTAGAAAAGGATTCACATGGAACAATAATACAGATGTTTTGTTACAGAAGTTAATAAGCAAAGACGTTTAAGTCTAGTCATTGCAATTTGAGAACACAAAGAGGTTCATGATGGGGAAATAAAACAAAAACAGGAAAAGAAGCCACAAGGAGAAGAGAGAAAGCAGATGAGGGCAACTGGGAGGGATGAAAAGAAATGAGGACAACGCTCAGGGAATACCAGCGGTTTCAGAGGTGATAAATGGTGTTTTGACACGTGTGTATCCACAGGTTTGAGGGTCACAGTTTAACATAAGGAACCCAGTAAAGTCTGGGTCAAGTCAAATATGATTCCCTAAGTGATATGGTTCACTGTAGCTTGACAGGAGAAGCATGGCATGAGATTAGAACAGTGAAGGTTTTCAATTTAGTTAGGTGTTGGGTCATGTTTACTAAACTGAGTGTAGCAGCTATAATTTAAAATAATGTGGTGAAAGACTTGTGCCATATGTATATACACAGAGGTAAAAGTACTGGAGGGAATAAAAAGAAAGATGATGTGCACAAAAAAAATATATTCATCCCATAAATTTCCTGTTCTGTAGGAAATTTCTAAATAAACAAAAAACAACGAGAGTCTGAACAGGAGGAAAAAAGGATAGGATCGCAAGAAAGAGGAAGTAAAGAGAACAAGCTTTATGAATGCTAAAAAACTGAAAATAAATTAAAGGCATTTGTTTTTGTTTCAGGTCACAATTTCACTGCATTCTGTGTTAAATGCTCTTGCACTTTTGACCAAAGCAGGCGCACACAAACACACATTTTTACTAAATCTGGAACCAATTACTCTTTACCTGCAGGCTGCAGGCGACCCTCGTCGAACGCGCTGTGTTTAGACATGGGTAATCAACACTACTCCATGTGCATGTGCATGTGCACGTGCATGCGTCATGCATGTGTTAGGGTACTTGGATTACGCACATTGTGGGGACAAACATAAGTTTATCAAATCATTTTGGGAGGACTTGCTTTTCTCTAATGTGCAGAAAACATGTCCCAGTATTGTAAACCACTGAGTAAGAGCTACATGGAGGTTTAGGGTAGGTCACTTTTACTGGAAGTTTGACATAAAAGTTCTGCACATCACACAGACATAGCAACTCTGAAATATGCTCATGCAAAAAAAAAGGAGGGGGGGTGAACATATTAACCTGTTCTGCTGCAGGATATGAGATGCATAGATATGGACATGTTTTTGTCTCCGACCAAATTTATTTTGGCTTTGACTGATATCTTTTGTTTCTGACTCACATTTTGGCCAAAGGGTAACACTAATAAGCTCAAAGCATTGGCTCAGGATCAAAAAATGAGCTGACTATTCAGTTTAAAACTGACTGTTAGACATCATGTTTAAAATCCTTTTAAAGAACCCTCAAACTATTTTGGTTTTGCTGTTGACACCAAATGAAGTTTGCCCTGGTCTTGGAACTTGACTTCATCTGGAATCAGACTAGATCCAAATGAAACTGACTCATCCTGAGCTCAACATTGGTGGATTAAAGTTCAAAATCTCACATAGGTTTCCTGGAGCATGGGAAGCCTACAAATGCGAGCTCTCATTGTCAACATCATTGTCAAGCAATTATATGTTTCCAATTATTCAGCAGTAAGGGTACAAAGTTAGTTGTCATGCCTTTTACTCAATCCAGTTTTGTCCAAGCACTTGATGGCTGAACCAGCTATGTGTCCCATCTTCTGTCCATGTGGAAACAGAAAATAAAATGTATTACGTCAAATGTAATTGTGTTCAGCTTGTTCTCCAGAGTAAGATGCTATTACTTTAATTTTTCTGGGAAAAACAGACTTGTATAATATAAATGTTTCCCACAAAAACTCTCCAACAAAATCCAATAATACTTACTCTAAAGTCCAGCAAACTAGTCAGCATTGTTAAACTAAAGGGGAAATTCCTAGAATGATCAGGTCTCATGAAACAGCACATTAACACCGGCCCAAGTTGTGCTTTTTTTTCAAATTTCTTGAACATTGCAGCCGTGAGTACATGTGCTAGATTATTAATTGATCAATTGTGTAGGTGGATAAAAGAAACAGAGAGAAGAAATGCAAAGGAGTTCAAAAGTGAATTTTGTAACTTCTCCATGTACTGTAAGTGCACAGATTGTACTATGAAGTGCAGATAATCTACCCTGCACTTTTACCCCAACCCAAACATTTTGGCATGTCTATAAAATTGTAAAAAGTTACATGAAAAGTTTTCAAATGAAGCAAAATGTGCCAAAAAAAACTGGTTAGGTTCAGCCATTGAATTAAAGGTTATTAAAAGATCCTGGCTTGGCAGAAAATATAGCATTTAAAATTGTATGTTCCCCACTAAGCATCTCTAGGTGACAAAGTGGGAGTGACGGTGGTTTGTTTGGACTTATAAACATTAAAAAGGCACATATGTAGACTTTTTCAAAGTGTAAAACCACAATGTTAGGGCCAAGGCTTTTTCTCATATATTTAAGGCTGTTTTGAAATCAATATATTAATTGCAATGTCAGTCAAGTTCACTGAAACATATGATGTAAACAGTGATTAACAAAATAAAAAGAAACATTGGTCAACACTCTTGTTGAAATGCTCTTAATATGTTTTCAGAGCTACATGAAAATCACATTATGATAACCTTATCAACTTTTCAAGGCTCTTGTGATTCAAAATATTTGCATATGAAAATTGTGAATCATAATTTCACATCTGGTTTCATCTACATCTGTTCATGACAACATAATTGGAACTAAATCTGGTCCAAAGCTCATTAGACTTTTCACTGCACAGTTGTGCTGTTTAGAAAAATCCTGGCCCATGTGTCTTTCTTCAACATATTTCTTCTCAGTGATGGCGACATAAGTTTACCGTGAGATTTTTGCAGGGTTTCCTGTCTTTGGCAAGACTGTACACTACATCTCTCCCCAAGAGACATCCACATGGGTCAGTTTGTAAGTGATAAGTTTTGGCCACATGTGATAAATATCAGCATTTAATGAACCCAGTCACAACAGAAAGAATCAGATGAACCAAGTATGTAAAGAAAAAGAATTATTAGACACTGCTGAGAGGATGTAATGATTCATCATGATTCTGTATAAACTCTGTAAGAATCAACATTGTTTTTTGTCATCTTGAGGATCTCATTATGTTTACCCGATGCTGTAAATGAATATATTCTTTCTCCCCTACTTTTTAAAGTGTATTTTACAAGATAATTATCACAGAAACACTTTTCACATCATATTCTTCCTAAATTGTATTAAAAGTTACTTTGCAGTAACCTTTACCAACAGCTAAACCAGAAATAAACTATCTATAAACTTAATTTCATGGCGACTGGGCTGGTATTTAACTCAAAGTCGATCTAAACCACACAGATATGTCATGAACATTAAATATTAATGTAAAGATTCCTCTTAGATAGTTTACCAACTGAATTTAGAGCTTGTCACCAGACAGCCGTGAAAAAAGGAAAGGTTGTGGAAATCCATTCTCTCAGTTTATGAATTGCTCCCTTTGTTTTCTAAACTCTATACACAAGTTTGTATATCATAGTCATGGATTAAGAAAAAGCAATCTGTATGGTTTCCTAACCCAACAGCATAGTTTGCAAATCCAAAGTGTACAAAATGAGGGCAAAGACTAAGACCTGTATGGATTACAAAACTGAGAGCATAGTTTATAAGTGAGCAAACAAGTTTCCATTTTCAATTTTAGCTCCAAATTTTTCTTTTGTGCTGAAGACATATGTGCATATTTTCAAATCTAAAATATTTCCACTGGTGTATCGCATTTTACCTTTTTTTTCCTTCATTCCCATACATGTAGTTGTGTGCACATGTGTTTATAAGAGTGTGTTTATGTGTGGATTTGCAGTGACAGGACTGACCATATATCCTTCAGCACTCTTCATCTCTTTCCTCCATTCCAGCTGTCTGCACTCTGTCTCTCAACCGGTGAATGTTCGCATGTGTGTAGGTAGAGAAAGACCAGGCCAATTGTGGATTATAAATAAAAGGTCACTGCTGTGTGTTCTTAACATGTGTTCCCTAAGAAACAGACAGCGGATACACGGAAACACATGCTTGCTCTGTCATAACCTCTGCCATAAATCTGCAGAGAACAGAGGACAAAGAATGAAGAGGACAGAGAACGAGGGATGAGCAGAGCAGATGCAGTTTTTATTGTGAATCCATCTTTTTTATATATATTCTGGATAAATAAAAACTAACCAATGGAAAAAATCAAGTTGATCTCCTTAACCGTCTCAGCAACACTGTGGGGTTTGTAGTAAATCAACACATACACACTTTCTGACAGCTGTGGGCAGTTAAATCATTTTATTACTATGTCATCTTTTATCATAACTATAACTTGTGTTAGTGTCCAGATTCTGTTAAATGGATGATTCCAGCCAATGCATTGTTACCAGTTACGGTTAAGTATCTTTTAGGTTGTGTGCACCTCGCCTAACTTCACTTAAGCTTGGTAAATTATTTAAAATGGGTACCAATGATGTGGTGGGCAGTTCTAATCATCATGTAATGGGCCTTCCTTCTGTGCACATCCCCTAACTTTTTGTTTTGCATTTCTAAGATGTTCTTCAATGCATTAGGTCTGCACAATGTATTGTACATTGATTGTCAACAGGCAGTATTCACATTGCAAAATAAACTTACATACAAGAGATAGGCATCAAGTATCCATTCAACAGAAGTCATATTGCAGTCACAATATCATAAAATGATTTTGCTCACATCTGGCTAATGTTGTGGATCCCTTAGCATAAGTTTATAAGTTTGTAATCAAGCAATGTTCATGGTCAATTTTCATTGCCAAAGGGAATATCTTGGTGCCTGCTCAATGGGGTTAAAATGTTGCTCAGCATCTGGTCAGGGCTCTGGCTGGCTTTCTGTTGTAGTATTCTGGAAGTCCTGGGGGTCTCCCTAATTGCCTGAATGATGAATCGGTTAGAGTTGCAAGATATTGCTGCAGAGAATATTGAGTACATTAGACATCAGAAAATAGAATAAAGCTCATGAAACAGAAAGACGGGTAGTGGATCTCACACACACACACACTGCAGTTACATTTTCAAAATATTCACAAAAACAAGCTGCAATTTATTAAAACACTTAAATATCCCTTTCATGTAGGGCTGGGTGATATGGCCTCAAATCAGTATCATGATATATTGATCAGTTTATCTCGATAACGATAAATGGACTATAACAGCACTTTGGTGCACAGTTTCCATTCGCCATCGATGTAATGTCAGATAGATGCACAGGTCCACCGCATGACTCTGTTCTGTACATGCTGGGAAATACAGTTTTTGTAAAATATTTGATATGAATTAATTAAGACTGGTACCAGTGAGCACTGTACCCCTTGCATGGACATGGGCAAAATTATATCAGTTATCGTTTTAAATCTCAGTATCTGTAAATTTTCTATATATCGCCCACCCCTACAATCATACCAGGAGAAAAGGAATGATAGGGGATGTAGATGGCCTGGAATATAAGGCTTTTCAGTGGATGTCAAAGCTGGAAGACATTTAGCAACAGCAGTGATTATTCACTTTAACAGTGTAATTGCTGAGGCACAAATAACACTTGAAGCCACCGACTGCATCACATACTGCAGCACTTATCCTACCATTTGTCCCTCCAAAGTTTGGCAGGGATGTAGATCTCCTTTAGAGTCTTAAAGTAGGTGGTGCTGTGAGACAAGATGATAACCTAAACCATGACCATCTCAAAGGTCTGTCCTCTGACATGCTTACGTTTCTTTTTTACAAGTTGTGAGTAGATGACAGCTGGCGGTAAGCCCCATAATGTTAACCATTACCAGTTTATATCAAGTTTGACAGGTGAACATTTTGAACTCTCACTCATGGTATAAATACACATAAATGAAATGGTGAAAGAAGACAGGTTGACTTTTTTATCATGCCATATCAAGGATTTCATCCATGTCATTTCTACTTTTCTCTCTCTGAAATACACATTTTATCTTCATGCCTTCAGTAATGACTCCAAACTTGTTGGGATTAATTTATTAAGTAATTCTTTAGAAGCCTAATTTGAAAAAAATAAATAAATAGAAAATAAACTAACCTTGGGAAACATGTTTCAGCTTGACACCATGTCAAGTATGAAAATATACTGAAGATTCCATGTATGATGTTGTGTATGTGTGTACTCTACATATCTATGTAAGGATGAGTGTTTGACCTTTACATTGAATATGTTTTTGCTGGTCTTCCCCAAATACTGCAAGTCTGAAGGATGCATCTTGTTGTAGTATAAGTAACAAGAAGTTTTATGCTTAAAAGGCTGTGGTCTGGCAGCATGTGTCAATAAAGATTCTTATCTAAAAAAAAAAAAAAACACATATACCAATGTGTATGTGTGCTCATTTCAAAAGTAAGGTTCTGTTAATGTTCTTAATGGTTCTTGTCTTTTTATCCCTGCCTATCTTACCCCATCAGCTCTCATCTAATCACTGACGTACCAAAGGGAGATGACCCCATCACCCTTCTCCATGGTAACGCCCTGCAGCCATGCACCCTGGGTCCCTAGGACCCTGGGAAGGTGCAGGAATGTGCAATGTGAGTGGACTGTGAGAAGCAGAGTGGATGCGCAACCTGAGGATGGATGGATTAAATGACAGCTGGAATATACACACACACTCATTGACACATTCAAACAGTACAACTCACACATAACTACAGGCAAGTTCAAACCATGTTCTCTTAGCCAAAGTATCAAATGGCATGGCACTTTGAACCATATGCTGTGCACGCACACACATTTGATACCTGCAGAGCTGCCGTTGTCAGTCTAATTACTTTGTCCTTCCAGGTTGTAGGCAGAGGTATGAGGTGGTGAAAGCCCTAATTTTCATTCATTCATGAGCACAGTTTACTTAATCAGCAGGCCATTACAGCTTCCTTTGGAACTGTTAAACTATTTTTGACATGCCTGCTGATGTAAATCATCACCATATTCCAGCTGACCCAGCATTTAAAAGGGTTTTAAGTAGAATAAAACAGCTTGGCAACAAAAAACTAAAAATGGCACTTGGTAATGTTACAAATTTCTGTATCTTGACCATGATCTGGTTGAGTGTGTGCTTAGATTAGGGCTTATCACAGATTATGATGTATGTTCTTTTATATGTAAAGATCTTATTTTAAAGACGCACTGCTTAACGTTTGCTATTTTCTCAGTGATACACATCCTATCAACGGTTAATTCAGCATCCATCTTGCATCCTACCTGTACTGTGAGCTCTCTCGTAAAACCAGTCTTATCTTAACTTTTCTCTTATCTCTTGCTCTGTCTCTCTTTTGTTTTCTCTCTTCCACTGATAATGTCTTTTCTAACGTTTTTTCTTCTGAATCCACCAGTGTGAACTCAAAACTACCAGTTTGTTTACGTCCACTTGCTAGCGTGTGACGTCAATGTGACGAGTGAAACTCGGCTGTAACGTCACGCAAGCGTCAGGGATAAAATAGTTGTATAGTGTGGTTTCTCAATTATCGGATGCTGCTGGGCTGCGTTAGCTCCTGAAATGCACACAATAGATGTCATTGTGCAATCAAACAAGTCCAGAATGGCGATTTTTAAGGTTGAATAGTTACAAAGTGCGTCTTTGAGACCATATAACCAGTTAGATTCCAGTTGACCAATTTGTAAATACTTGTGAAATATATGCAGACGTTCCTATTATATCAGATAGTGGCCACAACTCATTTATCTTTATTACTTTAACAAGTACAATGTGTAAAGAAATGCATAAACTTGTTAAAAGTGACAACTTTGTATTTGGATAAATTATTTAAAGGGACACTACATTATATTCTTTAATATATTTTAGTTTTTATACTCCAGGTTGGTGGAACTATCTGCCCAGGACCTGAGGGCAGCTGAAACTGTTGTAGTTTTTAGAACCAGTCTCAAGACCAATCTTTTTACCCCAGTTTTTAATTGAATGTGTTTCTTACTCAATTCATTTAATAAAAGTCATTAAAGTTAGACTTCTTGTTCTATTTCATTTTCTATATATCTATATTTTACTTGTTTCATTATGCACCTATTGCTTACTTTAAAGACAACCTATTTATTTAGCTTTATCTAAATAAATAAAAACAACAAAATATGTTACCATAGCTATGCTGATGACACACAAATCTACATAACCATCTCAGGACTACAGTCCGATCCAATCACTGATCAGATGCATTGATCAGATTAGAGACTGGATGTGTCAGAACTTTCTTCAGTTAAATGA
>JBBBVU010000014.1:19186153-19209843 GCA_037177055.1 Atherinosoma microstoma | reverse complement strand
GTGTGTGTGTGTGTGTGTGTGTGTGTGTGTGTGTGTGTGTGTGTGTGTGTGTGTGTGTGTGTGTGTGTGTGTAAAAGTTATAATAAATTAATAAAAGTTATAATTACTAAATAAATAAAAAATTATAATAAATCAAAGTTCATATAAAAGAATTAAATAAATAATAGTTACAATAAATAAATAAAAGTTGGAATAAATAAACAAATAAATAAAAGTGTTAATACATATATAAATAAATTAAATATACTAAAATAAATTCAAGGAATCAATGAGAATAATTAAATAAGATAACCATTTTATCTTTTATTTTGTATTACTTTTGTGGAATATTTATACATTTCAGTATTTATTTATTTAAGAATAAAACGGCTCTCCATACTTGGCTGTTATTAATTTAATTCCCTCCGGCTGGTCTAATAAGCTGGGTGTGTTTTCTTGTAAGCTTGACACACTGCAAGCTGTTTAGATATCTCAGAAAAACAACGTGCAGGTTTTTAAAGGCTGAATGTGCCAACATTCGAGACAGCGGGCAAACAACAGAACAAACATTTTTAAAATGTCACTGCTGAGGATTAAATCCTCAACATTCACCACATCTTCCCGTCCTCACTGTCAGCACTTGGCTGAACTCCTTAACTCTACGTACAATGGAAACACAAGAAAAGTGGCCCCTGTGACATTTCTTTGAAGACCTGTGTGATGTCTGGAGCTTTCCCGCAACGGATGGCGGACGTGTGTTAACGGCGCCACCGACAAAGACCTCGCCAAGGCAACAAGTGCTGACATTCTTCCTCTGCCTCAACCCTCCCATCAATCATGTTTTCCAAGTGTTTCCAGAGCGACTTGAGCGGACAGAGGTGAGTTGAGTCGGGGGAGCGTGGGGGGGGGGGCCCAGGGGCGGCTTATCTGTCTGAAAGTGCATCAGGACAGGAAAAATCATTTGACTGGACCTGACAGAGCTCTCACTTTGCCTTTCTTTGACACGGGAAGCTGTCAAGCTGACAAAAATGGCAGATTTGTTTTGTATTGCCAGGCCCTTTGAATATCACTCGCAGACCGAAGGCAAACAAGAATTTAAAAGGAAACATCTCAGCAACAAAGCTGAAAGTTGGAGAGAATGTTATTCATGATATGAAGAAAAAAGAAAATTTGTCTTGTTTCTATCTATAGATACACAGGCAGACATATAAATATCAGTATTTATCTGCCGAACTAAAGGAAAAAGTCTTTGGTGGGATGTGGATGCCGGGAGAAGATGGCTGTTTCTGATGCAAATAAAATCACAGAAGAACACAAAAATAGTGGAACCTACCTCAAGGCCACAAACAACAACAAAAAATCCAAATGTCTTGGACTGCTCAGGCAATATGTAAACACAGCAGTCATGAACAGCATATTCCTGCCAGACAGGCTTTTACTGACCTCATCGGAGAATATGAAAAAGCTTTTATCAAGTTCTGTAAGAGAGAGAGAGAGAGAGAGAGAGAGAGAGAGAGAGAGAGAGAGAGAGAGAGAGAGAGAGAGAGAGAGAGAACAGACCAAATGAAAGTTTTCCTTTTACTCAGAATAAGTCAGACTGACATTTAAGGTCACATGCCCAAGCAACGCAGCTGTAACAGTAATATTTCAGATGAATCAGCCAATAAAGGCTCAACACTTTCACTGGATGTTCGGTTGCTATTGGAGACCAATATTAAAAAAACTTCCAGTCTTTTTGTCTCCCATAAAAACTGAATTCCCAGCTCTGGTTGGAATTCCCATTGCAGCTTTTTTTTCACTTGAAATAACCATCCATCCATCCATCTATCCGTCCATCCATCCATCCGTCCGTCCACCCATCCATCCATCCATCTATCCATCCATCCATCCATCCATCCACCCACCCATCCATCCGTCTGTCCGTCCATCCATCCATCCACCCACCGGCCCACCCATCCATCCAACCATCCTTCCATCCATCCATCCAACCATCCACCCATCCATCCGTCTGTCCATCAATCCATCTTATGTCTGCTTTACTTTACTCTGCTCTCTGCCATCTTTCCCAGCTGACATTGAGTAGGAAGAAGGCTTCATCTTGAGCAGGTGCGTAGTGTAACCCAGAGCCAGCAGGGGACAAGAAGACGTCTTTGACATCATGTCAGCGTAGTTTGGATGTAGATGTGGTGACTGTGGAGGCCGTTGGAGTACAGTGACCTCACTGATCAGAGCTTTGTGACATGGTGCATCATCCTGCTGGAAGTAGCCATCAGAAGATGCTCCACTGTGCTCATAATGGGATGGACATGGTCAGCAACAACACTCAGCTAGGCTGTGCTGGTTAAAGCATGAACCCCCCCCACCACCACCACCACCACCACCACCATTCCACCAGCAGCAGCCTGAAGCCGGCAGGATGGATCCATGCTTTCATGATGTTTCCAGCAGATTCTGAGCCCAGCATGTGGATATGGAGCTGAAATGGAGACTCATCAGACCAGTTCACAGTCACATGAATAATAATAATAATAATAATAATAATAATAATAATAATAATAATAATAATAATAATAATAATAATAGATATACAGCCTAAGCCTAACACAAAAATACTTTAAAGCCTAACACAAAAATACTTTAAAGACTAACACAAAAATACTTTAAAGACTAACACAAAAAGTCCAATTAAAGCCACAATTTTAAAGAAGAGATTTACAAGAAAATACCAAGATGCAGAGCCGAATAAATCCAGGCAGGCAAACTCGGATGAGGGGCCATAAGATGTTGAGTTTTAGGAACCATTAGTAGGAGTATTTCCAGAGGATCTCTGGCAGTGATGAGGTTCATAGGAGGTTTTGAAAAATCATTTATTGAAACTATCATTCATCAAAAAACATTTAAGGAGGTAAAAACAAGTATTTAAATTAATAAAGTCTGAAACTTAAGGTTAACCAGTGAGCGGCAGCAAGAATTAATAGGGTCATTTTTCTTAGTCCAAGTCAAAAACCTTGCAGGAGTCATATTGTATCGGATGTTTAATTCAATTAGCTCTAGCACCAGTTCACAAGAAAATTAATCTCAAGACATGAAAGTAAATAAGTTCAATAGGTCCGGCTAGATACAATCCATGTCAATTAAATAATAATTCAAGCAGGACTTAATCCTTGATTCATTGTAACATAATTTAACAGGACATAAAACTAAGAACCATATGCACAGTGATAGAAATCCATTTCATGGTAATGCATTATTCATGATTTTCTCCAGGGCTTTAAAAAAAAAAAGAAGTTTTTTTTTTTTTTGGGGGGGGGGATACATCATCCAGATTTATGAAGTAGGACCTATTAATGAAAAACAAAGCAGCTGAGTATGGTTCTTCAACCGGCTGACTATGACATTGTGGTCCAAGTCAAAACTTAGGCTGATGTTAAGGATGTTAACTGGTGCTAGGCTCAGTACTGTGAGAGAAGTCACACATAATCACAACTTAAATATCTGAATTTTCTTTGTTTCTTGAAATGCGTGCCATTAACACATAATTAAATGTTTTAAAGGCAAACCTATACTATTTTTAATATGTTTGAGTTTCTGCTCTGCCTTCCTGTCGCGTTTTAACCCCTTATTTCTTCTTTCAAACAAAAAGCCCACCACATACATTCAGATTTGTAAATCATAACTCGCTTGTTTTATTGTAGTCATTCTTAATTTTTTTTTCCAAAAACAAACAAAAAATAAACATAACATAAACTTACCGTAATGTTCATCACACTTTACTGTCTGCAAAGAAATTCCAGAAATATACCGATTACGTAATACTGTGTTTTGTTTTTTTTATCATTGCGAGTCAAAATATAAGCCAATATCTTACAATTTGATGTGATGCCACCTGAGCTGCAACAAAACAGAGAAAAAAAAGTATAAATCCCCGCATCATCAGTTCCCTCCTGGTCAAAAACGGAAAAAGAAAATATCATTGAAAAGGAAAACTATATCATAATGCTGCTTCGTCCACGTGTTATTGGAGGGGCCTCAGCAACAGTGTAGTATCAGTGAAATTGCAGTGAAACTAAATGTACATTAAGCCCCGCCCACTAGTCCTACGTAAGATTCCCTGGTTGCGGAAAAGAAGGTAAGCTCCGCTATTTCTGCTGCTAAATTCAACAACTCACACTGTCTTTAGTACAAGTTTGCTGCAAACTTCTCTGGCACCACCTCTGCCTATATTGAATACACTTTGCGTGATTACATTCACCGACTTTTGTGCTCTGTATAAAATCCAGACGACCTCGCGCTGAGGTAATTTGAAGTTGGGAAGTTAAATAGAAAATCTAAACAAACTAATGGATTTAGTTCCAAATGAAAACTCAAAAGTGCTCTCACCAAAGACTTAAACCCTTTTAAGATTTCTGAATACATTTCTACGTCTTTTAGAGCGTCTGATAATATATTCAAGTCAGGCAAATGGACACATATCGACCATGTACTGTTAACTGTCGACTGATAAGGTTGCGAAAATAGTCTCCCGTCGTAAACATTAATGCAAAACAACCCACCAGACAGAGTTTGAACGTTTCTAAAAACTTGCACACTCTCATTTCAACTGCAATCTGCATACTTGTTGATATTTCAGACTTGTGAATTTAGTTTGACACCAAAACCATTAGTGAGTAGTTTACAGAAATGACCGTCCTCCTGACCTACTTATCTTACCCAATCATGGCCTTGAGTTCTTCTCTCCCATGAATTAAACGCAATACTGAAAAGGCCTTCAATGATGTTGCCAGGTTTTGTAAGAAAAACAAGCAAAAAGATTAATAGACAGGCACATAATGAGCTATCTGACCTTTGACAAACCGCAACCATGCAAGAGAGTTTAGGCCATTGTTGAACACAATACTTTTGGCATCCGGCAGTTAGAGGTAAAGGATGTTTTTAGATATTTGGTATTGAGAAAAAAGTCGCAATACTACCCTGCAAAAAGTTAAGTAGAAATACTGCACTGTCAAGTCTTGGGCCAAGCCTCATTTATTTTATATTGCAAGCAAAATTGAAGCACGTGTAATAATTTCTTGAAACATTTGCAAATAAAAGTGTAACCCAGTATGTTGGGCTAATGAGTAGGTGAACCTCTTAGGAACTTGAAAGTCGATATTTAGTTTGACCATCTTTATTATACACAGCCTGAACTGTCTCAGACCAGCTTTCTTGCCATTTGTTTTGAGAAGTCTTCAGAAATAATTCGCCTGGCTTCTTGAAGGACATTTCTTTAGGACATTGAAGTTTCCCTCTGGAACAAATAAAGCATTTTGCATTTAATTTCAAAGCTCTTCTCTGGATGTTGGCTGCCTTTTGGACTGTTCTCTGTCAAGATGTTCCCTAAAGTACCTTAAGATACTAGTTTTAAATATGTTATTTGCTAAGTTGTCTATTACTTGTTGAAGCAGCACTGGTTCATCTTTAAAGTTACTTTTTATGCTGGAATGAGTCATAGGTTAGTGTGATGGTATTTTACTCCCAATAGACTAATTTAGCACAGTGACTGGAAATATATGAGGATAAATGTGGGTAAGTAAATTCCCTATAGACATATGGCCAAAACACTTCAACGTACAGACGATTTATTTATTTATTTTAAAGCAGGCGTGGTAACCTTCTCCTCAAAATAAATACTTTTCGAGACCAGACAGGTTACTGCAGGCCTCATAGCCTTTTATGTATCTAACACACACGTGCACACATGTACACGAAATTATATAATTTACCTTTTAAGCTGCCTGGGCTTGATTTTGGGATCACAGATGGTGGGAAGAAATGAGTCTGCCTCGACTAGAAAAAAAATGATACTTTATGAGTAACATAGAGAAACTCAAACTATGACTAAACCATGATAATCATTTGAGGTTTCAAGTTGCTTGTAAATAGTTATTATCTGACTGATACTAATATTGGAACTATACTTTCATAAAGTCTTCCAGGAAAACAGAGTAGCACAAGTAACAGTTGGTATTCAATGATCCGTGATGCCATAAAGCTTCCTCTCTGTTTTGTAAGACTTGCATATACAGAACAGTACAGAAATATTTCTTACTTTCAAACATGTTTATTTCATTCACCAACGTTTCTTTAAATTTTAGATTAATTTCCACTTTTTTCATTGTGGTTCTCAGTGAACTTTCCCAAAATGCTGCTTTTGGCCAAGCTTGGCCAAGCTGGAGCCCAAAGAGTTGTCACAGGGACTCGAGGAACATTCATGAAGGATGGCAGGTGCATCTTTACCTGTTTGCCAAAATTTCCCTTCATCTCCAAGACAAGACTGATGGCCCCTTTGTTCCCCTGCTCTTCCTCTGACCAGTACAGATGCTTTACTGTGTCAGCTTCTCAATGGAATCAGAAAACACCATCCTACAGCTATGTGATCATTGGTGCAGGCTCAGCAGGCTGTGTCCTTGCCAACCGCCTCACAGAGGATGCTCATGAGTCTGTGTTGCTGCTGGAAGCTGGGCCTAAGGACATGTGGTTTGGCAGTTCAAGACTGTCATGGAAGATCCACATGCCAGCTGCGCTGACCTACAACCTCTCTGATGACAAGTACAGTAATCAAATAATAATATTTTTATTTCAGTGTGTTTAAAAGTGAATCCGTGAATAATCCATGTATAATTTTTAGTTTAACGTCAATCCTGTCATGTTATTACTCTTGTTGTTCAGTCCTAATAATCTGAAAATAATCCTCTGTTTTGTGGTCATGTTGGACTTGTTTTCATGCTTCAGGTATAACTGGTACTACCACACTTTACCTCAGGCCCACATGGACAATCGGGTGATGTACTGGCCGAGGGGCCGTGTTTGGGGAGGGTCCTCCTCACTCAACGCTATGGTGTACATCCGGGGGCATGCTGAAGACTACAACCGATGGCAGAGGGAGGGTGCAGAAGGCTGGGATTATGAGCACTGTCTGCCTTACTTCAAGAAAGCTCAGTGCCATGAACTTGGAGAGAATAGGTACTTAACCAAACTTTATTGAGGGATGTTGTGAGTTTGTTTTCTTTTTAAATAAGACCTCTTGAACAGAGAGTGAAGGGAACCCCAGATGTTTTTAATGTGTAGAGCTTCAGTGAATGTCATGCAGAAATTGGATTAATGATTAATGCAAAGGACAACTGTAGATTTTAGTCCATTTGAACTTTCTGGTCCTTTAACAGAACTGGTGACCTGTCCAAGGTGTACTCCAGATCTCACCTTATCACAGCTGGAATAGGCGCCAGTCCCCCAATTTTTTAGCTGCTTTCATCTTTGAAAAATATTAACTTTGTTTCTTCTTTGTATTGCAGGTACAGAGGTGGCAGTGGACCTCTTCATGTGTCCAGAGGAAAAACCAATAATCCTCTCCACACAGCTTTTATTGAGGCGGGGCAGCAGGCGGGATACCCTTTCACTGACGACATGAACGGATATCAGCAGGAAGGCCTGGGCTGGATGGATATGACTATTCATAAAGGTTAATTGAACAAGGAACTGTAATCTGTTGTATCTAAAAATACTTAGCAAGTAACAATGAGGACATTCAGATACTATAACTGATACTTAATAATCAAATTGTTTTGATTCAGAAAATGTTATTATTACTAAAATATTGTTTGAGATTTGCTCAATTTAACAAACATTTTAAGGATTATTTGTAAGGTTACTAAAATTATATTGGATAGTTTTGTGTAGTGTGTTAGCAGAAAAGGGCATTTCCCATGTCTCAGCATTGACTAAGAGGTAGAGTTTACAGATAAAAACACTTTATGTAGACCTACTGGAAGTGTTTGCATGTTATTACTTGTCAGCAGTCAATTAAAGAGGTTGGAACCTCAAAGCTATCTCACAAGGATTTATTTATATGACAGCATGTAAAACAGTAATTCCTGGCTGTAATTTCCAAAACACAAGAAGACACTGACAGACTGATGCTACAAAAAAGATGCAAAGAAGAAAGAATAGAGAAAAAAAACAGCTCTTGATTAAAAGTATCGACGGTTCCCACTTGGTTTGGTACGCCAGTATCATTTGGAGTGTTTTATCTGGTCAGATTCAGCCAGCTGCAGTGAAACTAAACAGTAAGTTTAAACATACCACGAAAGCAACAAAGTTTTTACATAAAACTTTTCATAGTTAAAGCGTTGGATATTCTTGAGTTACAGCTGAAGCGTGGCACTAATGAATGATAATGATCCATTTTTTTATTTTGACTTGAATGTGATGAAGCACAGAGCATGAGGAACATAAAGTGTTGCCAACAGCATACTGACAGTACAAACATCTAACTGACCAATCTCTCCAGGGAAGAGATGGAGCACTGCCAGCGCCTACCTGAGACCTGTTCTGGCTCGACCCAATTTAAAGGCGGAGGTGCGCTGTTTGACCACCAAGATCTTGTTTGATGGCAGCCGTGCTGTTGGAGTAGAATACATGCAAAATGGACAAAAGAAGAGAGTAAGTCTAAATGATTCAGGGATTTTTGTGAATGGTAAATTGGGAATGAAATTAAGTAGTTTTTCAGCAGCTAGTAGACTCAGTTTTCCTGTTATGTGTTTAGGTGTTTGCAGAAAAAGAAGTGATACTGAGCGGGGGAGCCATTAACTCCCCTCAACTCCTCATGCTGTCCGGTGTGGGGAACGCAGATGACCTGAAAGAACTCGGCATTCCTGTTGTTCAGCACTTACCGGGTGTGTTGTGTGTGGAAGATTGTAATTGTTGTAGCAGCTGTTACATGAGTCAAACTATGACTCAAACTATGACTATACAGTTTTTTTTTTATTAGAGTTAATATGAAGTCTGCACAAAGAATTTCTGTTGACCTTTACCTTGTTTTTAGAGAACACTGTTTTTATGATCCCTCTCTGTCTTTATTTTCTCTGATGCCACCCAGGTGTCGGTAGTAACCTACAGGATCACTTGGAGCTGTATGTCCAGCAGCAGTGTACTCAGCCAATCACTCTGTACAAAGCTCAGAAACCCTTCCAAATGATCAAGATAGGCCTGGAGTGGCTCTCTCTGTTCACTGGTAACTAAAATCACCATCAGATGGGTTGACAGCATACACATTATCTCACATTTAGTATGACAGGAACCAGAGGTTTGAGACTTACAGTATCTGACATGGTTCTACACATAGTCTACCAGCCTGCAGCAGCTGTGGATCTGTCAGGAAACGTTCTATTTTCTAGGACTGTAATTCGCTGTTAAGTTCGTACCCAGTTTCCCTAACACAATTGAGACTCAGTCATAGCTTAAGAATAAAAAGATTTACTTGCAAGGAGTGCACGGAACAATTACATCCAGAAACTGGACTAAAGAATACATTGGATAATGTCAGAATATATACACATGCAAGGTCACACATTTACACACGCCCAGCTTAAGCAGAGAAGGCTACCTCCAAACCAGTTTCATCTGCCTTCTGTAGTCTAAATAAAAGCTGTAAGCACAATATTTGGGTGACACATTTATCCAAGACTCAGAAAAGGAATTGTCATGGAGCAGCAGTATTTTTCCACTCAGCAGAGCTTTTGCTCTTTAAGCACACTATGTTTTTACTGCAATGTAGTTTAATATGACAATTCAGGTTCTTAACATTCCCTGACCCACGCCTCCAAAGAGACTGGAGGCTTGTTGCGGTTTCTTCTTTTTTTCTTTAAAAAGATTTGAATTTCTCACCATAGCAGCTTGCTTCACAGATTATTTCAGGTTTTGTTTTTCACCTGACCCAGAGTTAGGATTGAGGGCAGATTATAGCAGGAATGTACCCTTTTTATGTGAAATAACACAAAGCCATCTTGGGCAAACTTACAGATTTCTGATTATGAGTTTGGGTTGGGTGATTGTCTGTCTGAAGGGCATGTTTTCATCTCAGTTTCTATGGCAATATTTCCCCAGGTTATGGAGCAACAGCCCACTTGGAGAGTGGTGGGTTCATACGCAGCCGGCCGAAGGTTACACACCCTGACATTCAGTTTCATTTCCTGCCCTCACAAGTGATTGACCATGGACGAGTTGCTTCAAAGATAGAGGCATATCAGGTGTCTTTACACAGCTTTTTAAAATGTATTTGTTTCTTATTTTTTGTCTGTTTTGGTAGGTAACATGTTATCGCGTTCTGAAAAGCATTGGTCTACTGTGACTATTATGGCACAAAAGTGTATTTATGGTCACTGGCATCATTCCATGGAAACAGGAAGCTTCTCTGAGGAATTACCTGAGAATTTATCTATTAATGTGCAGTTTCCAGAGAAGTGTACATGCCTGCAACTGATAAAACTCCTCGCCATATCACTTTGCGGTTGCCTTATTTGCATCACCTGTTAATAGTCATGAAGTGGAGTACTTCATTATTTTGAAGAGGATTGATCAGTTTCCAGTATCAACAACTGGAAATTGCTGTGTATCTGTGAAAAACCAGTGTAACTGTGACTGACAATTATAATTCAGGTTGCACAAACAGGGGATAATCCATTTTCTGTGTTAAGATTGTTATTGTTCTGACTTGAATGTCTGCTATACAAACATTCAAAGTAAGGAGTCACAAAATCCTTAGAAGTCTAATTTTAACTAACTAAATGAGTCATAACCATAAAGGCAATAGGATTTTTAAACGTTTTGATCATGTCAAAACTCTGTCTGGGCCACTCCAGGAAAATACCAGAGTTTTCCAGGTAGAATATTAACGAGGTGATGTGAAGTGTCTGGTTTCCTATGCAAATAATGAGCTAATGTTACCGTAAAATGAGTTGGACACATACCAAAATGAGGAAAACTTGGAAGTATCTGTGAACTTCATGTTCTGTATTTAATTCTACATAACCTGATGCGAGGTAAGTCTCAGATGGGCTTTGGTGGACAAATTATTGTTTGCTGGTGTTGTAGGTTCATGTTGGACCAATGAGAAGCACCAGTATTGGTTGGATGAAACTGAAGAGCACCAACCCATTGGATCACCCGATTCTCCAGCCAAACTATCTCTCCACTGGTAAAACCCAACTTGTGTATCAGAAATGTGGTGTGTGGAAAGAGCAGAGTGTGGTGTTTACTTCATCTCCTCCTTGCAGATATTGACGTGTGGGAGTTCAGGGAATCTGTCAAACTCTCCAGAGAGATTTTTGCCCAGAAGGCCTTTGACCCTTTCCGTGGTCGCGAAGTCCAGCCAGGTCCCCAGGTCCAGTCCGATGTTGACATCGATGCTTTTGTACGCCAAAAGGCCGACAGTGCCTACCACCCATCCTGCACCTGCAAGATGGGCTCACCCTCAGACCCAATGGCAGTCGTTGATCTGAACACACGGGTTCTGGGTCTGGATCGGCTGCGTGTGGTGGACGCCTCAATCATGCCGAGCGTCGTCAGCGGAAACCTTAACGCTCCAACCATCATGATTGCAGAGAAGGCCGCTGATATTATCAGAGGTCGTCCTCCTCTCGTCGACCCGGGCGTTCCAGTGTACCAACCTCCGACACTCGACACGCAGAGATGAGTTGAGATCGTTCAACAGATGAGCAGAGGGTAACTTGTGGGTTCTCAAATCAGTTGTCAGTTGGAAGCAGCAATGAATGGCTGGCTATGTCTTTGATTGGGAAGTGATCATTTAACCTCTGATCTGATAATAAGAATTATTGTGCAACTTGATTTGTGTACAAATGATTCATAGCAACAGTCCTGCATATAATCAGTTGTAGATGTTTGTCAGTCTCACGCTGAGCTGGCTCTGTAACTGCAGATGAGCAGATTTTGCTGCATGTGTTTTTCTTCACTCGGCTGAACTGTATTATATTGTTCTACAATCACACCAACACATTCTTCTTCTCTCATTTTTATGAATGAAGACATTCATACATTTTGCTTTAGTTCCAGTTGCACATTAATTGTAAATTGTTCTTCAGAGTTGTTGAACGATACCTCTCCAAACCTTATTGCATTTTTCCGTTACATGGTACAGTGTAGAGCGGCTCTTCTCTTTAGAAGTGCCACATAAATGATGCTGATGCTTTTTTACAACCTCGCATAATGTTACAAGCGAGCCAGGCAGATACTATATGGTGAAGTCGAAACACTGCAGACTGCTGATTTATCTGAATGATTCATCATCTGTGGTAGTGAAAATCTGCAGTCATGCACGCAGACACGGACACACTTCCTTGCTCTACAAAGTCAGTTGAAAGTCCGGTTTACAACAAAAATCCTGCATATTTTATATGCATATTGCATATATTGATGAATACATGTGCATCTTTTATTAGCTCAACCGCACCATACCATGTAATAGAAAAATGCCATGATTAAATTTAAACACTCAACATTTCATATATTGTTTATGTGCAAATATACTCTTAAGTTCAGTCTTACAAATTAAACCAACGAGAGCTGATTATAAGGCTTCAAATGATCTGATCTGGAGCATTCAGATTAACTTTGAGCTTTACTCCGTTCTACTGAGGTAATCCACAGCAGGTCCCGGGTTCAATTTTCTTCCTCTGTCTTTACTGTCACAAAGGAATAAGATTACAATAATGTGGTTCAGTGTTAAAAATGGCAGTCACCATAAACTTGTTATAAATTTCAGGGGACAGAGGAAATATAACTCATTAAATGTTGTTTACAGCTGTATTCTGCCAAGAGCCAAAGTCCTGCACTGTCATTTCCCTGTCTGATGATCATAAACCTCCAGAGCATTGAATCAAACAATCAGCAGCACTTTGTGTTATGTTCAAGTTCCCTCCTGAAAACTTGCAGGGTCAGTTGTTTCAACCACATAGTTTGTTTCACACATTTCATATCAGCAAGAAGATAGTCTTGATGGTTTAAGTCACTTTAACTGTATCTTACATAATATAGCCTATTTTCTACTTTATATGAACCATAACTGCTGTTTGTAGTTAGTACACATGCTTTATGTTATGGAAACATTTACAGTATTTTATCAGTGTTGTCAGACAAGAGTTGGCTAAATAGTCAAAGATGAAGGAGCCTCTCTTTTCTCTCCCACCACTTTTTCTTTCTTCTGTACATCAAAACAGGCACTTGTTTCCTGGCAGCAATTGTAAACAACAGACCTTATTTTTTTTTAAAAAGGGGAAAAAAACATTGTAAGACTGTGGATTAAAACAGTAGAAAAGAGGAGCTAGGCTTCGTTAGCAAAACTCGCTGTCTTTTTGGTTTCTTAACACTACAACAGTCCAACTTGGAGCCATTAGGCTACCAAATGAGATTTCTTTCAGGACTACAAACAAAGGACCAGTTTACATTTACATGCTCTGGATCACATGCTAAAGATCCCTGTTGTGTCTTCACCTTTGCAGTAGAAATCCCAGATCTTTGTGTTGATGAGTGTTGAAATTTATGGTTCATTTCAGGCTGAGAGCTTTGCCATTCATTCAACCTATCTGTGAAACTTTAAGTACACTATTTTAAATATACACTAAAAGCCTAAAAGCTAAGGAAAACTGAATTATTAAATAAATATATATACATATTTTTAAGTATTAAGGATGTTTCCAAAGGTGCTTTTACTGACGATTGTGTGGAAATGATTCAAGCTTTTCAATAGAATGAAACCATTGGTGCCTTTAAAATTATTATATTGTAATGTCAGTGTTACTGTGTATGTAACATGTAACTAATGAAGTCTACTGAAGGTAGGATCACCACATGTGGGTGTTTAGATTTTAGTATTAATATCAGTGATGTATGAAGCAGATTAAAATCACTTTGTGTTATCAGCCGTAATGAAGTGTACAGTGCTACAGTGAATTATATTTTATGACATTCAGTTCTTTAATTCAGTCATTACTGTGACAAGTGTTGTTTACATTATAATTCAGTGTTATATTAAAAGTGTAAACCATTTCCATCCTAATGAAGGAGTGATGTGAATCAGTTACCATGGATCAGAAAGGGAAATTACTGTGAACATTGTAAAGCCTCGTCCGTTTTTATTTTTCTTGCATTGATGATCAGCGAGCCGTCCAGGCCTTGTCCTCGTGACTTTTATTCAGTGATCATTAAAAAAATCAGCAGGTTTGTCATAATTCCCAGCAAAAGTTTCAAATGTACAAAACAGGGTTTTTGCTCTTAATTGGTACAAAATCTATAAGGTACTAGTACTTATGCTACAAAGTAAATAGAGCTAATATTTCAATTTTTTGTACAACAGATAGGTAGAAAGCAGAAATCTTCAAGTTTATCACTTTTTACATACACTGTACAGATTTTATACATCATTTCATAGACATCTGTAAAGTAGTGGAACAGTAAAAAAGAAATAAAGCTGTTGCACAACAAAGCTCTGCGTTTTCTGTCATTTCATGTCTTGATAAAACTAAATGCTGATGTATTTAGTTAAACACATGATTGTGATCTTCGTTACTGGCTGAGTTTTTGAATAGTGGACTGTTCAGCATCGTGTAGTGATTGCTTGAGGATTTTTAAATTGAAATTTGAAAGAATTGTGAACCAGTCACAGATTATACATGACTGATTTATTTATTTATTGTCATAAAGCAACAGGAGGAAAGGAATCAATATTATCCATCTCTGTATAAATACTTAGATTTTGACTCCAACAGCACTCAGTGCATCTGTCCTAACTGTGTCCTGATTGGGAAAATGCAGTAAATCTCTATTATATGAGCTTTTTTCTACTATTCAGACAAGTAGTGTGACATTGTAACATACAGTCGTGCACAAAATTATTCCTACATTTCCATTACAGAAGTAAAAAATACAGCTGTCACTGAAATAAGCGGACATTGACAAAAGTAAAAATAAATAAAAATTTAATGAAAATCATGACATTGTTTCTAAATTGTGGTTCAATAGAAATATTTTTTAAAAAGAAGCAAAAAATATGATAAACTAATATACTTTACGTCACTCATAAGCTAATATTTTGTTGAACAATCCTTTGAGGCGATCACTGCAATCAGGTGTTTTCTGTAACTCTCAATCAGACTTCTGCACCTGTTGACAGGTATTTTGGCCCACTGCTCATTAACAAAGTGCTCTCATTGGTCCAGGTCTGTTTTGTTTTATTTTTTTACTTTTTTCAACTCAATTAAATTACAATGTTGTATTTCACTAAATTATAATTTAGCTAATTTTTTATTTACTTTTACTTTTTTCCAGTCTGCAGTTATTTGAGTGACTATTGTAAATTTTGACTTTTCTTTAATGGAAGGGTATGAATAATTTTGTGCACGACTGTACCTTGACAAGTCCTCAGGCTGCAGGTGACAGCCGAAACCTGTCAAGGTATGTTACAACGTCATACTACTTGTCTGAATAGAAGGAAAAATATTGTATAATTAAGATAAGAAGACAAAATGAAAATCTTTGAGCAGTAAATCTCTGTTTGCTTTATGTGATTTAATATGGCTTCCGAAATTCTTAAATTCCTTCCAAAGTTTTCATGTTTTTAGAATTATTTACAGTAAAACTGAAATGTTGGGTACATTAAAACCCAGTTTTTAAACAAGGAAATCCCTTTCTTTTATCAATATTAGTTACTAATTGACCCATCTGTGGTGTATATTTAAAAAGGAAGATTTTAGAGATTAAATTTAGCTCCTTAGATCACCAAAATAACTCAAGATTTTGGGATACCTGAGATAGCCAGTTGGGTAACTGCAGCAGAAAAAGATGCATGTAAAAGTTTTTACATAATTTTCTCTTTTTTGCAAATGCAGCCACAGTATCTCTGACACACTAACAGACATTTATAGTTACAGAGGTGTTAATAAAAGTAGTCTGAATTTGCATCCTGTTAGAAAATAAATCAATCTTATTTATCATCTGTGTTGGCCCAAAAAAACCTGTGGATGTGTGAGTCTTTGAAAGAGGAGTTGGTGTGTTCAGTGTATATGGATAATATTTGTACACAGTCAAATGTCCTTTCAGTGGCTTCCATCAATCATGTTCAGACCTTTTCGTTATGACTGTACACAAAGAATAGTGCACATTTAAACAACTTAGGAGCTATACTTATATAGTCCAGATGTGTGTGGAATAACGTGCGTGTGTACCTGTCCTCAATGATCAATCATTTTGGTTTAATATTCAAAGAAGCCCTTTGATTGTAAAGATCATAAAGTATTTGGAAAAACTAAATTGCCCTGCAACACCTCAGTGTTGTTTTTTAAGTTAACCTGAAGACATTATTAGATTTGGCAGTGGTAGACAAATGCTGGTTTGTGCTGGAAATAAGATGGAGATTAAAATAAACTGTGTTGGCTTTCTTAAAAGATTTTTCTGGCCTAGCAAGTTAACTGTTCTCTCTTTTCAGACGGCAGCTGAAGGAAATCTCATGTTTTGCAGATAAAAGGCAGCGGCTGTCATCAAATGCAAATACGCTGAAGTTGCTTTCCATCAGGAAATGCAGTGAAACAAGTCATGAAGACATGAACTATAAAACAGCAAGACCTGTTAGATTTAAATTCCTCTCTGTTGCAACACTTTGAAGCTGTTCCACGAAATGTGACTACAGAGAGATGATTCTGTACTGAGGACTTTGAAAGGGACCCTGGATATTGTTTGTTTTTTGTGGGAATAGTTAGAAAATATTAATTTATTCTGTAAGCAGGTGACTAAAATTCCTTAAAACATATTAATAGTTTAAGTCTCATGCAACAGTGGGAGAGTACTGTATTACATTACACATACTGCATGTTTCATACAGGGGAAAAAATAGAATAAATGCATTTCCATAATGTCAAGGACATCTGTGTAAAGTGAAGCATTGCATATCTGAATTGCAAGTAAAAATTAAATCATTTTTCAGTTTATGACATTGTACTATTCTAAATGTTAGTTTTGGGACATTGAGCATAATAATAAAAGAGGGACAGATGTCAGCGAACACATGACAGAGAAGGATATGCCTGAGGACAAAGTCTTTTTTTCACTGATATGTCATTTCTTTTTCAAGTCAGAAACGAAGACAAGCAAAGTTTAACCCTGAAGTCCTGAACCTCAACCTACAGCAGCTCGATTCAAACATACTAGCTGTGACGGCGTAATCTGCCTGATGGAGATTAGCTGAAATAAACTAATAAAATTAAATGTGTTAGGTTTAATTTGCATCAGGCAGGTGAGGATATAAGGATGTGAAGAACCAGCAGCTGTTAGTAAGATCAATAAAAACATATATACATGAAATTTAACTGAATTCAGGGAGATTTTAGCAATTGTCGAACGGCCAGAGACATCTGGCTGTGAATGCATTTTGCTTTACTCACTGGCCTGTCGTTGGGGTTTGCCTCTGACATTTAGGTTTTCTAAAAAAAAAAAAAAGTCTCAACAAGCTTATATGCTCCAGTCTTCTGGTGATTATAGTGGTGGCACGTTGTTTTGTTGTAGTGGCTCTTCATATTGAGTAAACAGTGTAAGATTTATGGCCTTCTTGCAGCAGAACAATGTGGTGTTGTTCACCCAATGCTGCATGGATGCTAACACCCTGATTAAAGCTGAGTTACATCATCCTCAGTGAAAAACTAAATTTACAAGCTTTCAAGCCATATAAAACAGTTGTTAAGAATAAAAAATCAGAAAGCATCTTCCAGCAAGTGTCCTGAATTCCTGTTAAACAAGAGGTTGCCTGGCAAGCAGATTCACGTCTTCAGGTTTCAATATTAGAAGTTTTCCCTCAACTCAGCCATTAGTCTGTCTTTGCTGGTCTCCACTCAACAGAAAGAGAAAAACAAGGCACTTTGCTCTCGTATTCATCCCTGTTTTCGATTTTATGTCTTTTGCAGGATGGACACTAACAGAGACATCCCCTCACTTTAAAGCAGTAGTAAAAACTGAATTGAAAAAAAACAACTAAATATAATCCAGTGTGAGCCGCTGCTATAGTGAAGTGATGCATATCATCTCGTCTGTTAGGTCCTCCTCACATTTTACAGCCACATATGGCTCCTCATCGCTGTAGTCACGGATACTGTGGTCCTTCAGATCTGTGACGGCGTGCGAGTCCGAGCCGACACTGTTCCCTGTTCCTCCAGTGTTGCCGTTGCCCATACTACCATTAAGCAGATTACTGGCAGCGCTCTCCATTTCATCGATGGTCATCTCACAGGCGTCTGCAATCTCGTGTTTGGTGGCCATCACAAACTTGGGGTCTCTGGCGTACTTCCCCAAACCCTCAGAGATCAACACCTGAGAGGAGAATGATAAAAAAATGATCAATACCTGAGAGGGAGAGTTATCAAATCAATTAGTTCAGGATGTCTGGCAGTCTCAGGAAAAACTACAGCTATTGTAACTAGTGGAGGAGATGGATAAGAGTGAAATAAAATACAGAGCTCATGTTATGTTTTTTAAACAAGATATCAGGACATCCAGCTGGATTTGCCAAAACATTATCAGCTGGTGCTTCTAAATATCAAGGAAGGATCTGTAATGGCACAGTTACCTGTTCATTTTTCATTTATACTATCAATACTGGTGCAGATGGACCAAGGTTGGTATAATATTGAATATCCCCCTGAATTTGAATGTTGTTGTTGTTGAAATAGTTATTCTGCTACTTAGTTGTCGTACAATATTTAGCGCATCCGCATATCAATATTATAATATTATATGTTTTCCAAATGCAAAGAGGAACTTTTTCTTGGCCTTAAAAAGAAACAACTTGGAAGGTCCTATCCTACCAAGGACTCATTCTTAAGTTTGAGAAGCACCTTTTGACACTGTTAATTTTGATCATTCAGTTGCAGTCAATAACAATGGTGTTTACTTTTGCATATAAAAGAAGATATAACAAACAAAATATAAACTTTGTAGACCTAATTTTGAAGGCTATTTTGTTCAAAAACCAAATCTAGCCACTGTCTTCAACTCACAGCTTCCACCAGACTGTTGGCACTGCCCCTCTTTTGCTGGAAATGTGAGACACTTTCTGCAGGTAACTGCAGACGTGACGGAGAGCGGCTGCGGCTGGGAGAGCCATCCTGGCCATCTGTGTACCACGAACTCCTCTTCACTGCTCCAGGCAGACTGCCCACACTACCGGGACCTCGCCAGTCCACCTGAACACGAGCACCATAAGTACATGTTTAAAAAATCAGATGAAGACAAATGAATGTAAGAAAATGATAGTAATTGTATATTTAGCCATCAACAAAAATCAGCAGTTTACTTTACAGCAGTTTGGTGACCTTCCAAAAATAAATAGAGGTCCATTTCTGTTAATGGCAGCACTAAAACTATAGTCAGTAAATTAAAAAATATTCTACAGTACAAGACCTGTATGAGAGGTGCGTAGCAGGGTGAGCAGTCGCGGCTGCCAGGGGAGGCGGGGGGAGTGGCCCAAGAGCGCAGTGACCTCGTCGGAGAAAATCTGTGAATTTTGCTGGCATCCAGACCGGCCACTGCCATCACCTAAGTAAGCAGAGACAGAACAAGTCTCTACCAATGTTTATTTGACATAATAGGAACCCCTCACAATATTAGCATGTGAGTACCTGTTGCTGCATCAGGTGTAGAGGAAGAACTGTGCATGATGGAGAAGGAGGAGGATCATCTATACTACTTCTTCTGCGGAGACACTCAAAACTGAACGTAGGCGTGTTGCAGGCTGAGGGGACAAATGAAATGAAAAGCAATGAAAAATTTAAACACAACTAAACCTAACTTTATGTACATTACAATCCATGAATAATAAAACTATGACAAAAACAAGTCTAATTTTATATTAATTTAATATTTTACCTGGTAATCGCAATAAAGTGAAACTGGATGAGTTCATTATGACAGTTTATTTATGTGCAGTAAATTATAAAAATTATAAAAACAACATCTCACCTTGAGGTGAGGGTAAAAACCATCTCCTGGGTGACCGTCTGCCATCTTGACAGATGGGTTGTTTGTCATCGTCATAGTAACTATCAGGCTGGTAGTCATCCCTGGACAGCTCAAAATCCCCCTCTGCATCATCATTATAGTCCGTGTTGGACAATCTTTAAGGGAAAAATGGAAAAAAAACTTGAAATACTACGTAACCATGCAACCTTTATGTTCGGAACACAGACATTGGGAGGAATAAGACTTAACATTATATCACTGTATTTTATTATGAGTGAACAGTAATCACAGTAGCCTTAAACTCAGAAAGAAAATGAATATATGAGTCATATCAACCAGTGACCACAGTTATGTTTACGTTATTCGTGTGTCAGACAATTCTCTTCTCATTTTCTTGATGAGATTGAGGGTTAGGGTTACAGGCTGACAGTTGCTTTTGCTATTACAGTACCTGTCCTTTGTGAGCATGATGTCATCTTCATGAAATTCCTCCCCGCTGAAGTATTCTCCTGAACCCCGTTCATCATCACTGTCCCCGCCCCCTGGCTCCTCTCGACGGATGGTGGGATAAAGTCCTCCACCGCTTTGTGACCTATTATGAAAATAAGAAAGACGCAATGAGTCATTATTATTTTGATAATTATTGATTATATTAATCAACATGCAAGATGTAATCCTTTGATTTTGATATTTGTTTTTCTTTATTTGGTATTTACTGTTTCTTTGAGGTTTTTAATGCAAATTTTAAGGAAAGACGATTAACCAAAACATTACAATACCACAGAGTTGCATGTGCCCAGATTTAAAACACATGTAGCAACTAATAATGTAATATCGGCTAATAAAATAACAATTTTGGCCGTTTTAAATGTAATAAAGCCAAAAACTTAATAACTTGCCAATAAAGCAATAACATTTTTTTAGCCAATAATGTAATAACGTTCTGCCAATAATACAATAAATTAATATGCTGTTGGCTGGTTAATTGACTTTCCATGAAAAAGAAAGCCTTTGAGAATCTGATATTGTCATAATACATACAGACTGCGTTTCTCAGAAATACATGATTTTCTTTTAGCAGTTTTATTATCATTACATTACTGATTGCTACACCTATCTAACTGACATTAAATCATGTTTCTTCCTCATGTGCAAGTAAAGTATTAAAAATGTGCGAAGTATTACCACAACTTATTGGGAAATGATACCGGGAAATGGAGCTCTTTTAAGTGGTTACATCAATGACATACCTAATATAGGCTTCATAGTAGCGTGTCCTGGTCCAAGGAGTGAAAGAGAGGGGGTGTTTCAGTCAGACAGGAATTTTGTGGGACAGGAAGGGGAACACAGGTTACATGAAACAAGACAAGTATACAGTTTTAGATGGTTGTGATGTTTTTACAGATTTAAAAGACATTATTATTGTTATTACTACAGTTTTTTTTATCACATTTCATCATCATTCAGTTCATTCTCCTTTATTCTTATGTTGGGAGCAGCATAAACTTAATTCTATTCCACCTGCGTTTTATTACAAACTCATAGCACGAATGTGAGAGGAGAACAGCTTAAGCTTTTAGTCATTTATATTACATATGCAATCTTTTCTTATAGCAAACAAAAAATATCAAACAGTACCAAAAAAAACTACTTTACTGTTCCTGGGACATCTGAGAAGCTCAGGAGGATTTTTAACAAACATCAAATACCTGTGTTTTTCAAACCAAGCCTTACCATGAGACAGAAACTGGTTCATCCTAAGGACCGAAATGCACACTCTCAAAAAAGAAACCTTGTGCATACAGTTCAGTCCAGAGCTCTAATTGGTAAAAACCAAACAATCACCTAACAGACAGATGGCTCAGCACAGGAGAGCCAACTCATCAGGCATGACTTGGATGTTTTCCTGCACCTTAATTATGAAGGACACACTTTTGAGGACAACAATGTTCACATCTTGGCGAGAGAAGATAAGTGGTTTAAGTGGTGAGTGAAAGAGGCCATCTTTGTCAAAGTAGAGAAACCTTCCAGATGTCTCAAGGAGATTGACAATACTTATTCACACTTAGCACCAAGTGAAACTATGGACATTGGTTACTCTAGTCTAACCAGACCCCAGGTGAGTCATAACTGTCAATAACACTCATAGATGCCAAAACATCTGTGATTTCTCCGACTACCTAATCCCGCTATTTTCATCAGAACTGAAAAAGTTCTTCTGGATCAGAGCAAAATGTCTTCAAGAAACTAAACCCAGTCCAGTTGACTTACTTAACCTAAGTTGGATATCTACTTTACAAGGGCAGATTAAGGAGGAGGTGAAGGTTGCAGTAGAGAAAGAGTTAGTAAAGCACCTGGTTTGAGGCAGAAGGGGGCCTAGAACAAGATGGGAGTAGGTCATGGATCAGGAATTCATGTGGACAGACCTTTGGCAGGCTAAACAAAAAATTGCATTTAATCATGTTGAAATAATAAAGTTCTTTAGTAATATAGGGATCTCGGGTTAAAAAAGATGCTCTTTATGTACCCATGTCTGTCTGTCTATCTTTGTCCAAATTGCAATGGAAAAAAAGGAATTTTAAAAGAATTCAAAAGTTGGATGGCTTTTTTTTTTTAAAGAGTTGTTTGATTTTTTTATTTGGATGCAAACAAATATATAAATACAACAGATGTTGTTATTTGATTTAAGTTTCAAAGGAAAAAGCTTGTTGTTGTTTTTTTATTTCTGTTTTGTGGTTTCCAATCAGAAGCATGAAAACAAAGAGCCAAAAACCTGCTGTGTTTGATCAGTTTTTCATTGTCTAATTTTGGCAGCTTTTTATCTGTTACTTCCAAAGGACATAAAAATGCTCTGATGATTTGTCACAAAGGACATATCAACGTAACAAGCAAAATAAAAGGAAGCTGTTTCCGTCCGATTAGTTTTAAGAAAGTTGCTGTTTATCAACTAACCTTGTGGAGTGTGACTTCCACAGCTTGTTGCGCACGCCTTTGCTGTAGGTGGTGGATGATGGATTTCTGGTGGAGGACGGGCGGCTTCGTAATAAACACTTCTGCTGCCTCACAGAGGTCATGGAAAGAAGTGCGGGCACGTTGGCATTGTTGAGGTTGGCGTTGGAGGGTATTGGCGATTGAGGACAAGTGGAATTATAGTACGGGTAATCATATGGAAGAGAGGTGTGATGATGATGATTATACTGGATGGGTGAAGAGTTCATCTCTTTCTCTCCCTCCCTGTCGCTGCTGCTGGACTTCCTGCCAACGTGGGTGGGTGCAATGGAGGCACTGCAGGAGAAGGGAAGGATCTGTAGCGGCCGCTGAGTGACGGTGGTTGGGTAAGAAGAGCCTTGCTGATCCCCACCAACATGGTTGACATGGTTACCAAAAAGGCCACCATTGCGCTGCAGAGACACCAAAAACCAAAGAAAATGGTCAACGGAAATAACATTAGTATTGATCATTTTGGAGGGACATAACAATTGGGTGAACTTTTGACTATACAGAGCAAAGTACTTTAAGTATAAAAAAAAATTAAAAAACAAACACACGTAACCAGGGGTATTTAAAGGATTATTTTACCCTGTAAATTTCTTCTTCTTCCTCTCCAGTTGCATCTACCAGTCCTTCCTCCTGTAAGTCACATGATATGGCTCGACGGATCTCTGGTCCAATGTCATGCAGCGTACGCAGTCCAGCCTACAAAGAGAGCACATATAATACAGTACAAGCATTGTGTGTGAGTGTGTGTGTGTGTGAACATGGTCTTGTTTTTCTACATTTGTGGATTCAAGAGCTAGAAGACTAGCAAGGCAAGGCAAGGCAAGTTTATTTGTATAGCACATTTTCAGGTTCAAGACAATTCAAAGTGCTTTACATAAAAC